>JADRCH010000017.1:3926136-3939781 GCA_019843965.1 Rhynchomys soricoides
CTGAGGCAGGAGAACTGTACACACCTATAATCCCAGCACTTGGGAGCCTGAGGCAGGAGAATTGTACACACCTATAATCCCAGCACTTGGGAGCCTGAGGCAGGAGAACTGTACACACCTATAATCCCAGCACTTGGGAGCCTGAGGCAGGAGAACTGTAATTTCCAGGCCACCTTAAACTACAAAGTAAGATCCTGTCTCAAAAAAAAGTTAAGTAAGAAGGCCAGTAGAAATATAAAATATAAGCCTCAAATTGACTAGGGATCTGATAGTCTTCTGAGAATTGCCAGTTTAGGGGGAAGGGGTATTAAAGATTTGTTCCATTTCCTATAACATAGCACCACCCACTCATAGAATAAGTCAGTAACATCTAGACTGGCTAAAATGGAAAAGACCACCATTACAAAGTATCAGTGAAGTCATGACACATCTACAGCTCTTCTCGTTCTGATGTTGGAATGACCAAACACTAGGAAACAGCACAGGAACTGACTGTAGATCACAATGGATGCTAACACAGGGACTGACAATTTCATCAGGTTTCCTCGGGACAAACAACACACACCCATACTGAACAAAATTCTGTCTGAGATATTCTTTTCAAAAGGATTTAGATAGGTTTTGAGCATGGGTGAATGCCTGTATGTATGTATATATACACGTGTGTGGGGGCATCCCTGTGGTTAGATGAGAGTAATGGATCCCCTGGAGCTGGAGTAACTGAAGGTTGTAAGCCAACACGTGCATGCTGGGACTCAAACCCAGTTCTTTGGAAGGTCAACTAATGCTCTTACCCTTTGAACAGACATGGTGGTATACTCCTCAAATATCAGCTCTTGGTTAAGAGGTAAGCTCCCAGAGAAACCAGAAACTGCGTTGGTTGTCCGGGGCTGAGGAGAAGAGGATTTTCTTGTATATAGTTTTATTCTTAAATGAAGATGTTGGTTGATGAGAATATACTAGATCCACTAAATTGTACACCTTAAAACAGTCAGTTTGATGCTATGTAAGTTTTGGCTCAGACAGCAATGGGAGATATTTTGCTTACAGAATCTCTGTTTTAACCACACCCCTATACCTTCTACAAGATGACTAAGCAGCCACTGCTTATCCAATCCTTTGGATGAGAAATGGCTTTCCCAGAACACCTAAACATCAAGGTAGGAATGAAAGAACGGCTAGAGAGTCACCAGACAGGAGTGTACACATGAGGTAGGGGTATTCTCCTCAGGCAGACAGGAAAGTTTGTGAAGAAGCATCATCTCTGGAGATATGGCTGGAGGTGTGGCTCAGAGCTTTAGCGTGCACATTGCACCTACAGAAGACTCAAGTTTGGTTCCAGGGTCCAAGTGGAGAGGCTTACAAACACCTATTGCTCCACCTCCAGGGGCTTCAACACTCTCTTCTCTCAACCTCAGGTGTATGCACTAACGTGTATTTACCCACACATTGGAACAAACGCATACACATGATTAAAATAAAATAAATCTTATAAATAAAGAAAATCTGTGAGCATAAAAGAGGGGGATGGAAGGAACTTGGTGACTTTGGCTTTGGTGAGAGAGGAGTGTCACAGTTAAGATTAAAGCATGATATTAATTCCACACATGCTTAGTAATTCAAGTTTGCAAATGTCAAGGACTGGGATCTCAAGAAACATTTAGAGGTAGCAATATAAACTCAAGCTGGCTTAGATATTCGCTATTTCAGTAGAGTTCAAGCATTCCCCAGCTGCTTAGCCCCTGTGTACCACAGGGAGTTGCGTATGTACCTCTAGTCACAGCCTTGAGACAATTTGGGCAACCTTGTACACATTTCCACATAGACTCACTTACATGTCATGCCTGCATACTTATCAGATTGATCTTCACTGACCTGCCATTGTCATTGACATTGTTCTACCCGTGTTCTTTTGGCTCTGGCAAAATAGCAACAGCTGAATGTCCTTCCTGTTGTGTTCCTTTGACATGGAAGTCCACACTTCTCTCTCTCTCTCTCTCTCTCTCTCTCTCTCTCTCTCTCTCTTTCTCTCTCTCTCTCTCTCTCTCTCTCTCTCTCTCTCTCTCTCTCTCACACACACACACACACACACACACACACACTCACAGCAGGTCAGAAACACTGGAGGAATCCCTCCACTCCTTATCACACCCCTCTTTCATGTGGTGTAACTCCGAGTTGCATTTTCTTCTTCTTTTTTCTTTCTTTTTTGATACTTTATTTACATTTCAAATGTTTCCCCCTTTCCAGGTCTCCCCTTTGGAACCCCCTCTGCCTCCCCAACCTCTATGAGGGTATTCCCCCAAACCCCACTCCCATCTTCCCTCCCTAGCATTCCCCTATACTGGGGCATCTAACACCCTCAGGCCCAAGGGCCTCTCCTCCCCCTGATGGCTAACAAGGCCCTCCTCTGCCATATATGTGGCCAGCACCATGGGTCCCTCCATGTGTATTCTTTGGTTGGTGGTCCAGTCTCTGGGAGCATGGGGGTAGGGGGCTGAGGCCAGTTGACACTGTTGCTCCCTACATGGAGCTGCAAACTCCTTCAGCTCCTTCAGTCCCTTCTCCAACTCTTCCATCTGGGACCTCATGCTTAGTCCAGCAGTTGCTGTGAATTGAATCATGAGTGTTCCCAACTTTTGGGCTAATATCCACTTATCAGTGAGTACATACCATGTTTGTTGTTTTGTCAATTCATTGTCCCACAGCCCCAGGCAGAATGCAGCTCCAGAGATTCATGGTCTGACTCCCAGTGACTTCTTGACTGGCCTCTTCCCTCTGATAGCCATACCTCCTTTCTTGGTGGCTTGCCCTCATATCTCAGGATCTACTTTGAGAGAAACACTAAGACAGACAGATACTCACATTTCAACTGAAGTCATGTTCTTAGTATTTCAGTGAGAATTTCGTCAGGAAAAGAGAACCCACCAAAGGTATTTCAAAGAAAAGGGACTATTAGGAATTAGTTACCAAGAAAGAAAGGAAGTTTGGGCCCTCAGACAAGGTGAAAACCTAATCTTGCCTTTCTAGTTCACTTAAGAATTGGTTTGATTTTTTAAAATGATTTACTTGATTTTTTTTTAATGTGTATGTGTATGGGTTTATATCTGCACATGTGAGTGAGTGCCTAAAAGTGCCAGAAAATGGCTTTTGGTCCCTTTGAACTGGAATTAAAGGCACTTAAAAGTCACCTGATGTGAGTGCTCGCTCTTTGAAAGAGCAGGAAACAGTCTTAACAGCATGGTCATCTGATTTCTATTTCTGTGATTATTCAACTAATGTCCATCATTCTTACTAGATTACAAATTCAAGAGAAATTTTGCAGTGAAGCTGTCTCTCTTTTACCCTTTCTTGTAGCCCTACTGTGCAGTGCAATACATATCACAGAGCAGGAGCCCATGAAATACTTGATGTCAGAAATGCTGGCCTAACAGTGTGCCAGAGCCTGCCTGCATGAGCTCATGAAGGCTCTCTTCCCAAGATTATGTTTGATAATGTCATAAAATGGAAACTTATAGTTTCTTTGGAAAGTTATTTTTGTCAAATGATGTTTTACTGCAGCACACGGGTGAAAGGATGTCTTGCTAAAGCAAACACGTGAAAGACTGTTTTCCTGAAGCAGACACAGGTGAAAGGGTGTTTTGATGTAGCAAACACGTGAAAGGACACTCGATGAAGGAGGATAAATATGACCACATAGACAGTGGGAGATGAACACTGAGTACTGGTTTGCTTTGCTCCACCTCACTATTCTTTACTAATGACACACATGTATTGGTTCACTGTACTGGCTGGTTTTGTGTCAACTTGATATAAGCTGGAGTTATCACAGAGAAAGGAGTTTCAGTTGAGAAAATACCTCTATGAGATCCAGCTGTAAGGCATTTTCTCAATTAGTGATCAAGGGGAAGGTCCCCTTATGGGTGGTACCATCTGTGGTCTGGTAGTCTTGGGTTCTATAAGAAAGCAGGCTGAGCAAGCCAGGAGAAGCAAACCAGTAAGAAACATTCCTCCATGGCCTCTGCATCAGCTCCTGCTTCCTGACCTGCTTGAGTTCCAGTCCTGATTTCTTTTTTTTTTTTTGGATTTTTGAGACAGGGTTTCTCTGTATAGCCCTTGTTGTCCTGGAACTAACTCTGTAGACCAGGCTGGCCTCGAACTCAGAAATCTGCCTGCCTCTGCCTCCCAAGTGCTGGAATTAAAGGCGTGTGCCACCACTTCCCAGCTATTTTTTTTCCCAGTCCTGACTTCTTTTAGTGATGAACAGTAACATGGAAGAGTAAACTGGATAAACCCTTTCCTCCCCAACTTGCTTCTTGGTCATGATGTTTGTGCAGGAATAGAAACCCTGACTAAGACAAATTGGTACCAGCATAGAGGGGTATTCCTGTGACAACTTGACCATGTTTTGGGGAGGACTGTGGAAGGACTTTGGAACTTTGGGATAGAAGATCCATTTGGTGTTAAGAGCTTTGTGGGATGTTGTGTAGGAACTTGGAAGATAATTTTGAGAACAGTGCAGAAGATGGAGGCCTGGCTTGTGAAATTTCAGAGGGAAGATTTAAGACTCTTATAAGGGCCGTTGCTATTTTGATTGTGAACATTCTGCAGTTTTGGTTAGCTGGGGCTGAAGTATCAGCTGTGATTAACTAGACACCAAGACTACTAAATCAAAACTAGTGCATTAATGGGACTATTGATGCTGGTTAGGGGGAGCTGGGAATTGGTGGTGATTGGAAAGAGACCAGCATCATTGAGGTGAAATCTTCTGAGAAGTGTTTTCTGAGAGCACAGAGGCTGTATTCCAGAGATAGCCAGGGCTGTACCTTGTTCTGTGGCTGGACTTGGTATTGTGTAAGAGTCACTCAGGTGGTACTGGTTTTGAAGGCATGAAGGGGTCATGAAGAGCAGCTGAGGCTGGGCACTGTGAGAGGCCTCAGAAGGCCATTGGTGAAGGTGCAACCTCAGTTGCAATTGATGGCCCAGGACTGAAGGGGTCATGCAAAGGAGTTGAGGCTTGGCACCATGAAGTGAGCCTAGGAGAGGCTATTGGGGAAGCCTAGTTACAGCTGAAGATAGCAGTGTTTTGGAGATGCCAGTACCATGAAATGACTACCAAGAACAGCAGCAGCAGTGGAGTACAGGCATCTGGAGCCTAGAAGACAAGGTGTGTGCTACAAAGGGCAGAGCTGGAGAAGTGACTCAAGCCCTTGGAGGAATCCAGAAGATCCTGAGTGGATCCCAGACATTGGACCGTTGGAGTTTGATTCTGCTTTTGATTGTGACTGTGCCCTGATAGATATTCCCTCCTGAAGGAAGGAGGTATTTTAATGGAGCCCACAGTTAAAAGACTTTTAATTGTAAAAAGACCTTTAAAGTCATTTAGATATTGGGGATGAATAAGAAAGTAAGGGTTGAGGCTTAATAGTGACATATTTGTGTGTCAAGTTGACAAGGGGTCAATTGTACTCGATGGTTTTGTGTCAGTGTGACACAAGCTGGAGTTAATCACCGAGAAAGGAGTTTCAGTTGAGAAAATGCCTCCATGAGATCCAGCTGTAAGGCATTTTCTCAATTAGTGATCAAGGGAGAAGGGCCCCTTGTGGGTGGTACCATCTGTGGGCTGGTAGACTTGGGCTCTATAAGAAAGCCAGCTGAGCAAGCCAGGAATAGCAAGCCAGTAAGAAACATTCCTCCACAGCCTCTGTATCAGCTCCTGCTTCCTGACCTGCTTGAGTTCCAGTCCTGACTTCCTTTAGTGATGAACAGCATTGTGGAAGTGTAAGCTGAATAAACCCTTTCCTCCCCAACTTGCTTCTTGGTCATGATGTTTGTGCAAGAATAGAAACCCTGACTAAGACATTCCCCTTACATAGTGTTGTTAAGCTCCACTTATAGTAATGCCACCACTGAGAGACATTCACCCCAGAATTGCTCGTGAGGTTCCTGTGGCAGCTTGTCACTTCTATGGCCTTACCTCAGGCTGGTTGGCAAGCCTGGCAGTTTCTTCAGGATTGAACTAGAGCTGCTGGTTCATACATGGTATCTGCCTGCCTAGAGGACTAGTCTGCAGCTGCTGAGTCATATTTGGTGTTTGCTATTAGACTGAACTTTTAAGAAGATCAAGCTCACCCCAAAGAACTATTGCTGAACAGGTCCACTTCCCCATATTCTAATAATTTTTCTTTTCCACTACCACTGCTGGGAGGTGGGCCAGAGGAGAGGTTGAACCCTTATTAAAAGTAGGCTACAAATGTTTTTGCCTCCAATGTCAGGTTTGTAGTTAGAAATTGGCCACTATGGGAGTATTTACACCACAGAAATCAGAAGACAACACATAGTTTTCGTTGTGATTTTCAGGACTCCCTTTCACTTGTAGCCTATCACTGAAGTCCATCACACCATCACACCACTCTTGTTACCAATTTCTTTTCGTAGCATTGCCAGTGTTGTGATAAAGTCCATGACCAAAAATAACCTGGGAAGCAAGTTTATTTAGCTTAAACTTCCTCAGCACAACTCATCATCAAAGGAAGTCAGGGCAAGAGACACAAGCAGCAATCTAGAGACCACTAAATTGGCTTGTTTCTTGTGGCTTGCTCAGTTGCTTTTTGTACAGCCAAGAAGGGGAGCACCTGCCCAGGGGTGGCACCACCCACAGTTTGCTGGGCCTTCCCACATCAATCACTAACTAAGAAAATGCCCCCCAAAGCCATTCTGGTGGAGATGGATTCTCAACTGAGATGTCTTCTGAAATTACTGTAGCTTGTATCAGGTCAGGAGGTGGGGATAGGGCGGTGAGGATAACCACCACACCAGCATGCCACTAACAAATAGCTCTTGACATAAGGATGATACACATTTATTTCCATATCTCTGTCAGTCATGATTGCTCTCATTAATAGTCTTTGTGTATCTACATTTGCATAATGAAAGGAAGATGTTTTCTTGGAGTTTCTCCCTGGCATGGTTGGCTCACTTAGCTTCAAGGACATGTGATAACTGTATTCCACAGTTTAGCAGGCAGAACAAAGTAGGATTGGCAATTTGCTTATCCCTTCCAGCATCCACAAACCCATACAATGCCTTGTGGACTGTGCAACAACAGGCTTCACACAAAGACCTTCAATGTAGCCTCTTGCAAATGGCTGCAGCCCTGATGGGTGTTACAGTCATCATTCCCCAAAACAGTGGCTCTCAACCTTCCTGATGCTGCAACCCTTTAATACAGTTCTTCATACTGTGATGACCCTCAACCGTAAAATTATTTTGTTGCTACTTCATAACTGTCATGTTGCTGCTATTATGAATCATAATGCAAACATCTGTGCTTTCCAGTAGTCTAAGGTGACCCTTGTGAAAGAGTTGTTTGTCCCCAAAAGGATGATCCACAGTTTGAGAATCACTGCTCCAGAGTCTGCATGCTGATATGTGCTTGTTCCTGTACACAGGACAGTAAAAACTTCCCTTGAGACATTCTGGTTCAGCTTTCTTCCCTTGTCTAGTCACCTATCTACACCTGCTCGGAAATGTAGATGGAATTCATGGAAGAGGAAGATCTTCAAGCATCTGATCATTGCCTAAGTTATCTTTGCACCAGCCACTTCAATTAGCTTCCTAAAGATTTCAGTAGCATGTGAGCAAATTGTTTAATACACATCAATGTTAAAGCGTGCATTTCAACATCGTTGCTTCCTATCAAAGTCTTTTAGTTTTATTGTTTCATGTCTCTAAAGAAATGAGGGAGATTAGTGTAAGCTTCTCAAGGCAGCAGCACCAATCTTTCCTAGTAATTATTGTAGTCCTTGCTAACATGTATTCTTGGGTGCAAATAATGATTACCAAAAGACAACAACGTGACGATTTCACTGACAGGTCCATGATCCAGGAAATCCTTTAGCAGTGTGAAGAGTCTGGCTTCACTGTGCCCACCCAGAGGAAGTAGAGAAACTGGACACGTTCACCTGTTGATATTCTGTAAAGTCACATTGTATAGGAAACCTTCAGTCACCAATGGATTTTAGAACATGTACTTAGCTAACCTAAAAGTTGACTTTGCCAAGAAAAAAATCCTAACCTAAGGAGCTAGGGACAATATAGTGGCAAGGGACAATAGCTGCCAGCATTGCCAGACTGAGGAATCTGGAGGCCAGAGAAAAATTTGGCTATTAGAGGTGTGTGCTGAAGAGCTATAGCTACAGAAGGGAAGAGGAGCATGTGCCAGTCACAATCTACATGCTTTAAAAAATGAATTTTATTAATTATTTGAGAACATCTTACATGAATAAAATGTTTTTTAATTTTAATTTTACTAAAATTTGAATTTAAAATTCACTCCCATTTATCCCCATAACTCCTCCGAGAGCCTCCCCCAATTTATCCTTCTCAATATCATGTCCTTTGGATAAAAAATTTATTTTATATTTAATTTTAATTTTTCAGACTCCCTTCACTTTAAGATATAACTGGGAAATACTTTTGTAGGTTTACAAGAAGTAACAACAAGCCGGGCAGTGGTGGTGTGCACCTTTAATCCCAGCACTCGGGAGGCAGAGACAGGCAGATTTCTGAGTTCAAGGCCAGCCTGGTCTACAAAGTGAGGTCCAGGACAGCCAGGGCTACACAGAGAAACCCTGTCTCGAAAGACCAAAAAAAAGAAGAAGAAGAAGTAACAACAAAAGAGGCTAAGGATTTTATAAGTCACATATGAGGAACTACGTCAAAGAAAAGTGGATTATTTAAGTGTAAGCAGCACTGATTTGAACCATTAAACTTAAACTAAACAGCCATTTATTTGCTTGGAGCCTATGTCACCAGGTACTATGTCAGGTCTTAGAAAAACTCAAATTTATGAAATTTTCTCCATGTCTCCTGATTCCTCATAGTCTGGGACTGAAAACTTTTACTGTTTTTTGGAATGGGCTAACCCTGGTCTTAGAGAAATTCTAAAGGTCACGTTGTGGGTTGTTAATGCTAAACCATGAAGCTGACCTGACCCAGAATATCAGAATAAATGAATATAGTTTTCATAAAATGGCATCCTAACCCCAAAGCAACATTTTAATGCCCACAGTAATTGCTCTCATACAATACATCTTTGGCATGGGCTCAGAGTGGAAGTGTTTATACACATATGATTATCTTCACAGGTTCAGATTCTCCTCAGCTGTCCTCTCTAATGAGAAGACAACGTATGTTTACTTGTCTGAACTGAGACCCATTATGCTTTCTAGCTGTAATAGAGCTGGGTGGCTTAGCATCCATTCTGAAGCTGTGACAGCTCTTATGCTTCTGTTTTGACATGTCTCACGCCTGCACATGGCAAACAGAAGGCATACCCATGGTAGTCTTCACGCCATTTGTGCACTACAAATGCACTGTAAGTGCTTCTACACTGTAAGTAATATTCTGGACAATTGAGTTCTGACTGGCTGGCTTCGTCAAGGAGCCACAGAATGCTTATTCTTCAGTTGGTCCTGATGACTATGTCCATCCATTGATGGACATCCAGGTTGTTTCCAATTTCTGGCTATTATGAATAGAGCAGCAGTGAATATAGTTGAGTGTCTCTGGAGTAGGATAAAGCATCCTTTAGGCACATATTCAAGAGTAGTATAAATGAATTTTTAATAAAGATGTATTTATTTGTTTTATGTATATGAGTGTACTATCTACATATAGGGCCTGTATGATAGAAGAGGGCATCAGATCACATTATAGATGGCATGAGTCACCATGTGGTTGCTGGGAATTGAACTCAGGACCTCTGAAAGACCAGTCAGTGCTCTTAACTGCTGAGCCATCTCTCAAGCCCCCATGAATGAATCTTGAGGTAAGTCAATTCCCATAGTTCTTAACTACAGTCCCCATAGTTCTGGTTGTTATGTGTGTGTAATCCTGCCTCTGTACTAGTCTCCCCACTAATCCTCTTCAAAATACTAAATGAACCTAACACAGTGTTTCCAGAATGTTCTCAATGGAACTGGCTGTGTTTGTGTTTGTGTTTGTATCATTGTTGTTTAGGTGTCACAAAGCAGGTATGCAAATAAGCTGCAAGAAAGAGAAGCTGCTGAACTCTTCAGTAATATTTTATGCTAAAAATTTCCCAGTGGTTTTGTGTATGTCTAGGGTTTTATAGGTAAACAAATGTAGATTCAAATATTCGCTCCCCATTCACCAGGTGGGATTTCATACAGGATTGCTAAAACAAACAAACAAACAAAAAAAACAATGTTTGTAAGATAAGGTTTCACATAGCCAAGGCTGGCCTTAATTTTTCTATGTAGCCAGGGATGACCTAGATTTTCTGGTTCTCTTGCATCAGCCTGTGGAGTACAGACTTACAGGTGTGTAATATGAAGTGCTTTGGCTCAAACTCAGGACTTTGCACAAGCTAGGATGGGTTTCTCCTAACTGAGTCATATCCCCAGCTCCATGAATTTCTATACCTTCAGCTTCCTAGCTCCTCACATACTAAATGGTAATGGTGATGCTCACCTCACAGTGTTGGTGGTAAGGTTCAATTATATATAAGATCATATACATTTGGCATCACACTGGTACTCCATAGATGTTTTTCTCCTTCCTCTTGAAGCTATATCAGGTCACAGAACTTGCACATTAAGAGACATAATTGTTAGCTTCCAACTTATTATAGTTTCTTTGACACATTAAATAACTTAAGACTGGCTGTTTCCAGTACAAGTGCAGGGCAAGACTCTGAAGTGGAACACTTAAGTGTTCTACTGTCTTCTAAAACATGCTATCTGTGATGGGGACCCTTTCTGTTTCCTGGAATTCTTTGCTCTTTTATGCAGACAAACACTCAAGCAAAATGTTTCTCTCTCACATTTGCTGCTGGTAAGGTGACAGGTTTCCAAATAACTGAGGCTGAGAAAATCATGACCTGCTCCTGGCACATGGCTTAATCTTCCCAACCCTGATGCCAGCTGCTGCTTCTCAGTGGCTTCTGGGCAGAGCAGCCATGGTTTTAGAACCCATACAGGAAATGAATACCATCTATGCTCCTCCGAAGATTGTTGTTCCAATAACCAAAGGGTTCAGGAGATATGGTTGAATGTCTGAGTATGACTATGGACTCCTCCAATGAATAAGAAGGCTATAGACGGTGTTTTCAAGAAGTTTTAGGATTCAGTAGGATACCAGGGTGCCTGGAAAGGAGCCAATGACAACCTACTTGAACTGGATGGTAAGACACTATTGTTGAAGGTACTACACATCTTGGTTGCACAATACAGAAAAATAATGCTGGAGCTGAGCTAGAAGATTCCTCCCTGCTAGTTAGACTTCATAGTGTGTGTGTGTGTGTGTGTGTGTGTGTGTGTGTGTGTCTGAGTGTGTGCATGCATCTGTGTGTGCATCTGTGAGTGTCTGTGTGTTTGTGTGTGGGGGCATGTGTCTGTGTATGTGTGTGTGTGCATGAGTGTATATGTTTGTTTTGAGTATGTCCATGCATCTCTGTTTGTGTATGTGTTTGTGTGAGTGTCCATGTGTGCATGTATCTGTGTATATGTGTGTGTGCATGCATGTGCTTGTGTGTGTTGTTTTTGTTATTGTTGTTTATTGTTTGGACCGGAACTGTCGGATTCTCTGTCACTGGTAATCACAAATTCTTTTTATCACAGCACTGAGTTATTTTCAAGATTTAGCCCGATTCATGTGAGGTATGCATCTCAGCAAGAAGTTCAGGTTCTTCATCATAGCCCTGGTACAAGACAAAATGACTTGTCATTTCTTCTTCACTGTGTAACTCTGTTCTGATCTCCCTCTGTGATCAGATGCCTGGAAGACAGAACCTGCCCTGTCTCTGTCTGTCTTCCATCACAAGAAGATTATGCCGGGCTAATCTACTCCATAGTCAACTCTAGTTGGGGAAATCCAACAGATCCAAGGTAAATAACTGTTGACTGATGCTTACTTTAAAGCCTGGTGGTGATTTATGCGGTGCTGTTTTGGTCATTGATAACCAAAAAAAGGACTACCATTTATGAAATGCTTACCATGTACTAAAAGCTTTACTCATTAGAGTGAGACTCTTGAATCCATGAATTTTATGTCTATGGTTTCAATCAGCAGCAGATGGAAATGTATCTTTAAACATATCTGTTTTGAACTTGTACAAATTTTTTTATTATTGTTCTGTCAACAGAACAGCAAGATAAATTTTTAATTTTTAAAAATTTTTTTATGGAGCATCTACATTGTATTAGGCTTTGCACTTGTGCACAGTAAGGATGGTAAAGAATTCTTCCCCTTGGAGTAATCTAAACCAAGGGTGAGCCCAAATTTGAATTCCCCATTTTTCTCCCTGTGTCTTTCATCTACTTGTATCTTGTGGTCTATGGCCTGTTGTTGGTCTATCTGTTGCGTGTGTTTGATCTCTCCTTATTGCCTATCTCTGTCAAAGTGTTTTGATCTGTATTTATTGAACAGCTGAGAAAACATAATATGGAGGAAGAATGAAGAATACCTTTTCAGAAACCCTTAACAGAGTTCTAAAAAAAATAAGTTACTTCACTGACCCCAGTGACACACACTAGCACGCAAAATCACACACAGTTGTCATCAACCTATATCCACATGTTGCTTCCAACCTTTATAGTAGATATTTGTTATTTAAGCTTGCTTTCAACCTTTTGGCTACTTTCAACAAATGATTAGCATAACATACCCACATACACACATACACACATTATTCTTGATCAGGGCCATGGATATGAACATAATTTAGGATTAAAGCATTTAGCTGCATATAACCCATGATTACATGGAAAGTACAGGGCATCAACAAGTTGGTTGCATTACTTTCTTAAAGGCAAACGAACTTTAAATATCCTGAGCAAACAGTAGGACAGCAGATCACATACACAGTCTATAATGAACTCAAGGCATATCATTAACTTGGTTACAAGGCCTGACAAAAATTCAGTCTCTTCCAAGGCAAGAGATATTTT
Source organism: Rhynchomys soricoides (assembly GCA_019843965.1). Lineage (NCBI taxonomy): Eukaryota > Metazoa > Chordata > Mammalia > Rodentia > Muridae > Rhynchomys > Rhynchomys soricoides. The sequence continues at coordinate 3,939,111 of JADRCH010000017.1, forward strand.
CAGAAAAAGATATAAGGCATTGCAAGTAAGCTAGAGACCATTTGAAATGTACAGAGGATGTACATAAATTCAATGTAAACCTGTATGTTTGTGTTTTGTTTTGTTTTGTTTTGTTTTTTGTGGTTTTTTTTGTAAGAGGCATCGGCATTTGTGGACTTTGGTCCCTGTTAATAATGAAGTATAGTTGGATATCACTGACCCCTTAGGAAGTTCTCTGAGATATCATTAATTCTATTTTGTAGACAAGAAATCTGAAGTGCCATAAGAGAAGGAAGTTTTATATTTGCATGACTTGGGACTCCAACACAGGCAAGTTGACAGCAGGGTGCCTTCAACCAGGCACTTCTCTGTCTGACCACTGGTCACTAGGATACACTGGTGGGTGATGAGTTCTGCTGATGAGTTGGTGATTTAAAACAGAAAATGTGATTGCTTCATGACACTTAGATTCCTTTTGTATGTATTTAGGTTTATGTTTGTGCACCTCAAGCTCCAATGCAAAACGTATCTCTCACTGTGAATCTCAGCAAAAACCAAGAAGACATCTTTAGAGGTAATAACTATTCTGATTATTACTTCTGAATGAAATTATTTGGCAAAACTATTGCTTTCGCCAAAATTGTTATTATTATTATTATTATTATTATTATTATTATTATTATTATTATTAT
>JADRCH010000017.1:3939791-3950723 GCA_019843965.1 Rhynchomys soricoides
ATTATTATTATTATTATTATTATTATTATTATTATTATTATTATTATCTATGTCTTACTATATAGACCTTGACTAGCATGGAACTCACTATGTAGACCAGACTGGCCTCAAACTCATAGAGATCTGCCTGACTCTGCCTCCCAAGTACTTGAGATTATTTTTATGTTACTCTACAACCTTCTCCTGTTTGGCACTCTAGCCCCAAGACAACGGTGCCCTGACCTCACTGGGATAGGAATGGTGGAGTCCGTTTTCTTCTGTCAGAGCTGACATGGTTCTGATGCTCCTGTCTATTCTGGTTACTTTTTATTGTCAATTTTATCCAACCTAAAGTCACCTGGGAAGAGGGAGCCTCAACTGAAGAATTGCTCATACCAAATTGGCAGGAAGTCACATCTATGAGAAACCGTTGTTTATTGATAATTGATGTGGGCAGGGCCCAGCCCACTGTGGGCAGCACCTTTCCTAGATAGGCAGGTCTGGGCAATATAAGAAAGCCAGCTGGGCATTCACTAAAGATCTGAATAGTTATCAGCATTACTCCATGGAGTCTGCTTCAAGACCTTGCCCCGAGTTCCTGTCCTGACTTCCCTTAATGATGAACTGTGATCTGGAAGTGTAACATGAGACAACCCTTTCTTTTTAAGTTGCTTTAGGTCATGATGTTTATCAGAGCACCAGAGAGCAAACAAGTTTACTCATCTGAGCCTCCTTCTTCTCTTCTCTGAGACAGGAAATCCTGTGGATAGGTGAATACATGAGATAGTGTTGAACAGAATGCCTTTTCTACAACCACAGGGCAGGCTAGATAGCTCTATCTCCCAAAGACTTGGACTTTAAAAATGAATCAAAGCTTTCTTCCTGCTGTTTTCTCTCCAGAAGCCTTTGGTGGCTTGACCAAGTGAATCAGTCAGCTAACATCATAACTGAAATTTATATGTATGTTTACACTTGGAAAAGTCATTGAAATCAGTGCTGTAATTGATTGGTTATTGAAGGATCACTTTGGTCACACGATTCTGCTCATTTACTCCCTGCTAAATAGTGCTAACCAAGCCAAAAAGACAAGAAAAGATGTGAAAGATAAAGAATTAAAACAGAAATAAGTCTGCCAAGTTCTGGCATCTGCAGTTCCCTGGCCCCAACAGGCTGCTGCAGCGTTTTCCCTCTATCGACAGGGAATCCTTTCCTGCCCCAGCCCATTTGATGACTGTGTTTCGAAGCTCCATTAAAACAAGTACAGAATAGGTATGATGGAAAATGTGGGATACTGTCAGGGAGACGTCTGCATATGGCATCTTCCTGAGGGAAAGCAATCACGGAGCTAAATGAAAGAAAATTGAATCTTGCTTACAAGAGAAGGTGTTTTGACATTTCTGTTGACAGTGTAATAATGAAACACTGGTGTTTTGGTGATGATCCAGGCTGTACCCGGCACCAATGGCACTGCAGTTTTTATTACTTAAGAGGATTATGCTCCACGCTTCCCTCTGTGTCGTAATGAGATTGTCTTCCATCCTGGCACACTTCTAGGGGTTTGATGCCTTTCACAAGACACTGAGAGGACTCTAACCCCATTCAGGTTTCTCCATAGCAGCCACTCAGAAACACAATAGCTGCTTCTGAGCCAGTGGTTGTGGATGCCATTTGATGCTCCCATTGTTCTGCTTTCTGATGTGTGGAAGTGCATCCGACACAAGGGTTAAGACAACTTGTATGGAGTCCAGCACCCCTTGAAATTGCCTTAAGTTAGCCATACGGCGCAATGCTTTTTCACCTACCATTAAAGCCAAGTCAGGGCTCCTTCCAGCCTGAAGCAGATGGCTGGTTCTGGGGCTGGTAGCCACTGAGGCAGTTGGCTTATACCAATAGGCCATATTGTTTGAAAAACTACATCTTTCCACACGTCATAATCACACGTCAGGACTAGATTCTGACTCTTTGTGGGAGATGAGAGAACTGAAACATACCAAAGGACACAGATTGCTATCTGCCACCCCAAGCCTGTTTGAAGAGCACACATCCATTTTGGAAAACTGCTCTGTTTTCAAACCCCCATCCCTTCCCTGATCCAGCTCAGTCAGGAGGACCTGCAGGCACAGACATCTTGGCAGCCTATACAAAGGGAATGAGAAGGCTCTAAATGGACTAGACAAGTCAGGTGTGACTACAACACTGTCACCTTAATACAGAACTGTAGCATCCAGAGACCAGAGGGGTGGTTTCTGGCTGTGCTGCTTACTGTTTCATTTCCCTGACATTGTGCTGTCTGTCCAGAAAAGTCATCAGCCCTCTGTATGGAGGAAGATTGTGCTTTATTACTCATGCAAGGAATAGCTTTCTCAATTTTTATTCAGCTCAGGTATCTCCAGGAGCACCCCTATAAATCAGCCTTGCGAATGCAAAATGAAATCCCAACTTGCAGTGTTTGATTTCCATAGCATAAATCCCCTGGCACCTGACTTTCTGCATAAGAATTCCCTTGAGGTGAACTTGATGAACATCCTTCACCCCTCCTCCAGTTGGCTCCAGTAGCTGAAGGCTCCTTTTGCCTTGTCTTGCTGTCAGTAGGGCACAGGGTTTTGTGATTCATTCTGCTTGTTATTCAATGGCTATAAGGTATGCAAGGTAAATTCTAGAAATTGGGCTCAAGCTCACAGCAGGTCTGCACAGAGAGTGAGATTTTCCTGTTAAAATGTTCCCTGGCACGTTCAGAAAGGTGAAACTAAGAACTAAACAAGTTATCACAGAAATAACTACATATTTCTGAATGGAGCAAGAAGCCGACCTAGGTCTCAGTGCCACTTGGCTCCACTGTCCCTATGTTTTTTCCTTTGTCCCACATTAGGTCAGTCATCCTGTATGAATATATCACATGAATAGCTTTATAGTTTGGGGTTCTTACTTTGTTTTGTTAAAAATAAATGGAGCCTCTCGTGTGCATCCCGCAATGCCCCCTAAGGGGTGGCGGCAGAAAAAAAATAAACTAATGGATGGCTAGATAAAATATCATCTCTTCTTTCTATTTTGACTATGATAATAGCAGTTACCATTAAGAGCAAAACACTTTGTAAGATATTTGACATACATTAAGTAGATTATAATAAAAATATTATAATAACTGTCTTTAGTAGAGTTTCCATTGCTGTGATAAAACACTATAACCAAAAGCCATTTGGGGAAGAAAGGGTTTATTTCATCTTATAGCTTGTAGTCCGTTATGAAAAGGAGTCGAGACAGGATCAAAGCAGGGCTGAAGGCAGTAACTACAGCAGAAGCCATGCTTAGGGACTTTTATGAAAGAATAGGAGGAGGATTTCAGGCCCCAAAGGGGATAGGAACTCCACAGGAAGACCAGCAGAGCCAACTAACCTAGACCCTTGGGGCTCTCAGAGACTGAACCAACTGAAGAACACACACAGGCTGGACCTACGCTCCCCACACATATGTAGCAGGTGTGCAGCTTTGTCTTCATGAGGGTCCTGGACAACTGGAGCAGGGGCTATCCCAAAAGCTGTTGCCTGAATGTGGGATATGTTCTTCTAGCTGGGCTGCCTTGTCTGGCCTCAGTGGGAGAGGATGCACCTAGCCTCACAGAGACTTGATGTACCAGGGTAGTGGAGTACCTGGGGAAGAGCACCTGCTCGGAGAAGGGGAGGGGGTCGGGAAAGGATTGGGGGAGGGAGTGATTGGGAGGGGCAGTGGGCAGGATGTAAAGTGAGTAAATTAAAAAAAAAAGAAAGAAAGAAGCCGTGGATGGACACTGCTTATTCATTCTTTCTCCCGGGCTTGCTCAGTTTGCTTTCCTATATACAATCTAGGCACAGCGGATGGCATTGCCCATGGCAGGGTAGGTGCTCCTGCATCAATTGTCAGTTAACAATATGCACCACAGGCTTAACAGGGGTCAGTTTGTGTGGATATTTTCTCCATTGAGGTTGATGACATTAACTTGTTTCAAGTTGACATCAAACCAACCACCCCAATAACCCATAGTCCTGACATATGGGCAGTTACCATGTGCCATTATAGAGGCTGCACTCAGTAGCTCCCTGCCATGGAGTCTTCTCACGGACTCCTCTCTGAAGTCTTCCCCTCCTGTCTACTAAAGCAGATTCTTACATGATAAAAAGTAATCATAGGAGTGGTATCCATTCCATCCTCTCTGTTCTAATTTATTGCTTAGATGCAAAGTGCTAGTTCTACCAAACACTAAAGGTGGGGATTACCCAAATACAAGATTAGTACATAGTTGTCCATTAGGGCCACTGCCATGGGGATTTTGCACACAGGTGTGCATAAAGTGATAAAGTATACCTCTGTCAGTTGATTTCTAGACCTCAGTGCCAGAGAGTCTGAGACACCAAGTCTTCAGAGAGGCTCAGGATTTAGCATTTCTTGTAAGCTCTTACAGCTGATCATGGTCTGGGTGAAAGAGGAAGGTCCTTCTTTTTGTTCTAATGGCACCTGCAGTAATTTATTTGTTTCTTTACCTTCACCATAGATAGGGCATTTCAGAGCTACTGGCTGTCATTACTAAACTTCATACTATTGAATCTTTTTGCTTTTGTCTTTACTTCCAGAATTTGACCATTGGTGATTAACTGCAACCTACTTGCTCTCACAAGGACCTCTCCAGTCCGATTTTAGTGCTGCTGCTGCTGCTGCTGCTGCTGCTGGGGTCTGAACCTCTGGCTTCTCAGGTGTTCGGCAAACATTCTATCTCTCCACTGCCTCCCAGCCTTCCAGTGTCATTTTGCCTGAGACCTATATTCCAGATATTTGGCAATCATTTCTTCTTGGGGAAGTGGTGAAAGACAAAGATTTTTTTCCAGGACTGTATGCTAAAACTATAGACTATTTGCGTAGACTTGAAGGGCTTTCAGGGCACAGGGCTTCTAAGTGCTAAAACTCAGCCAGTTTGGGTAAACTGAGATAACTGGTGATCCTCCATTTATTCCAATTTCAGAGAAACATAAGGAACACACGAATAATGCCAAGTTGGTCTGGGACTGTGAACCTTCTGGATTGGAGATTTTTTTTTTTCAGTGTTAAAACCAGGATGATGTGTAGTCACTACGGCGGGCTGAAAACCTGAGCCTTTCAAAGTATCTCCCTGGCTCCTGGAGCTTGTATTTTTCTTACTTGGAAGAGGGATTTAAGGATCTAAAAATGAGATTATCCTAAACAATTCAGCTTGTCTCTCATATCAAGGAGGCAGAGAAATGTTTAGTTCACAGAAGTCCGAGATAAAGCTAACCCAGCAGAACAAAGCATGCCAGGGAGCAAGGCAGGAAGGGTATAGAGCAGATTCTCCCCCAGAGACAAGTTTCTCTTCCTTCTCCTCCTCTTCCTGGTCTTCATCTTCTTCCTCCTTTGCCTCCATTTTCTCTTTCTCCTCTTCTTTCTTCTTCCTGCTCTCAGCCTTTTCTGCTTTCCTCTTCAGAGTTTATTTTATTTAGCTCCTCTTTAATGCACTGTAGAACGTACTTTTTGAAATTCTATTCATACTGCTCACAGCATCTCAGTTGTCTATGAAGGTTCTGTCTTTGTAACCAGCACAGGGAACACTGAGGCACTATCAGAAAAAATTATAGGTCATTCTCTGCCCACTTCCTGTCACGACCCTTCCTGCCAGCCTGAGGAGGGTGAAACTCACATACACACTGCTCCGTTCTATTTTCCCAACCTGAAATTGTCGGAAAGTTGTAGAAAAGTTGCCACTTTCACTGATTTCTCTTAATTTTACAGTTACCTTGTTTCTCAAACTTTTTCAAAACTGAAGCACCATTCTTTGTTGCTGTTGTGATCATTTTATAAAAGGAAAAATATTTTAAAGTCCATAGTTCAGAAGATATTCTAGCATTTCTGTACAATGCTTACTCGAGTTTTATTTTGCCTTTAGTGTGTGTGTGTGTGTGTGTGTGTGTGCCCGCTCGTGCACTTGTGAGTTCTTGGGAGTAGACATGTACATGCAGATGCCAGAGGAGTCCAGAAGAGGCCATCAGGTGCCCTGGATCTGGAGTCACGGGTTGTTATGAGCAGTCCAACATGGTGCTGGGCACTGTGAGAGCAGCAAGCTCTCTCGTCCGCTAACACACCTCTGTGCCCCATCGCCCTATCCACTGTTTTATTTATGTAGCCACTCCTTCCTCTGTAGCCACTCCTTCCTCTGTAGCCACTCCTTCCTCTGTAGCCACTCCTTCCTCTGGACTTAATACTCTCCTCCCCAAGGTTCACTCTTTAGCTGGTTCCCTAGTAAAGTACCATGGGTTCCAAATGATTTTTGGTTGTGGACATCTTAAGTAGATTTAATCTCACCAGGAGGATGTTTAACAGAGTACAGAACTCTGAGGGCAGTTACATCCTCAGCTCTTTGAAGTCCATTATCTCCGGCATTGGCTTCTGACATCTGCTGTTGACAGGAAGTCAACTCGTCTTCATTAAAATTCTTTCCTGGAGAATCTGCTTTTCTTCACAACTACTTCTCAGAGGTTTTTCCCCCTTCTTCCTTCCTTCCTTCCTTGCTGTTCTTGAGCATTTCTGGTGTGTTGGCAGCAGCTCCTGCTTTAGATTTATTCTTCTTTCTCTGCATTCGCCTTCCTCCTCCATTTCTACTCAGAGGACCAGTCATGGCTGAGGTCTTGCTGCAGCTTCATCTCTTCATTGTCTTCTGAAAATTTATCACATGAACGTTGCACCTTGTCAATCAATTCTCTAGGTATGGATTCTTGGACAGCGGTATTTGTTGCTTGCTTCTTCGGTCCTATCTACATCTCTGTGAAGTTGTTAATGTATCTTTTGGTGTATGCATGACCTCATTGATCAGAGGCCCTGAGGCTGTTCATTGCAGTGAGTATTTTCTTATTCTTAGGCTATTTTCTTTGAAACTAGTAAACATAATTATTTTAAAGTTGTTTATAGGTTTGTTTTTAAATAAACTTTATTGTTCAAAAAAATATTTGCAAATAAAAGCATCATGCATCAAAATTAACCAGACCCGAAGTCTAAATTATATATTTTAATTGGACTAAAATCTATACTCTATAATGAAGACTCATTCATTAAATACATCATGCATCATGGATTCTTCCAGCTGTTGATTGTGTTGGCTTTTGCCAAGTCACTTTCTTCTTTTCTTCTAGAATTGGTTGACTGAGTTTTAGCTTCTCTGTCTCCATGTGCATGTTTCTCTTTGTCTCTCTCTCGCTCACAAATAACACACACACACACACACACACACTCATGAGTGAACCCATAGAACAGTGGTTTTCAACCTTCCTAATGCTATGACCCTTTAATACAGTTCCTCATGTTGTGGTAACCCCCAACCATAAACCTGCCTTTGTTAATACTTCATAACTGTAATTTTACTATTGTTATGAATCATAATGTAAATATCTGGTATGCAGGATATCTAATATGCAATTCCTGTGAAAAGGTCCTTTGATCCAAAAGGGTTGTGACCCACAGGTTGAGAATCACTGCCAAAGCTCATCCCTAGTTCTGTCCTAGATCATGTTCCTCTTGTCATCTCATGCATCATGTTCCTAAAGATGGAAGATGTGTATCCCACACTAATGGTCCCAACTTGCCCCAGGTCTTGGCTGTGAGCCTGCACTTTCCTCCTCTCTCCTGAATACTTGTCTTTGTCTAAACTCAAGATTCATACAGCCAAGCCCTTGCCTGTGAAGCCTTCCAGACCTGCCAGACTCATCTGGACTTCCATACACACTATTCTATTATGTACCATATTATTTTGAGAATAACTGTCCACATGACTGTCTCTCTTACATGATGGTTAATTTCCTCATGTTCTAGACAGACTTAATCATAATACATCTTACATAATTCTTAGGTTGCTAATCCAAAGAATGCTTGCACAAATTGAAATGTAGTAGAAGAGGTACTATGAAATATAGTTCAGTAGGAAGAGTATTTGAAAGGTAAGCATGAAGTACAGGATTTGATTTGCCAGCACCATGTAAATCAGGTGTAGTGGTATATGCCTGCAATCCCAGTTCTTGAGAGGAAGAGGCAAGAAGACAGAAGCTCAAGCTCATCCTCAACTATACAAAGGGTTTGAGCCCTACCTGGACTAGAGCCATGTGGTAGAAATACAAATGAATCTCAGTGTTTGGTGAAGGTGCATCATGAACAACACATTCATAAATTACTATATTATTGATTCTTATAAAACTTACCTACTTTAAGTTTTAAGATTTATTTTATGTGCATGTGTACGTGTGTGCATGCACGTGTGTGTGTGTGTGTTTGTGTGTGTGTGTGTGTGTCTGTGTGTGTGTCTACATATAGTATGTATACTATACGTGTGCTTGGTGCCCACAGAGGCTAAAAGAGTGAGTTGGAGCCTCATGGAACTTGAATTACAAATGGTTATGAGCAGCCAGGTGGTGTGGGAAATTGAACTCTGATCCTTCAGAAGAGCAGCCAGTGCTCTTCACCCTTGAGCTTCTTTATCACCCTCTCCTATAGACTTGTTACTGTGTGGTGCTCCTCCTCTAAGTCATATTTCAACACACATGTCTTTAGTATTGCAGCATTTTACAAAATAAACTGGTATTAGGACTTCTGTTGTTACTAAGGGTTCTGCATATGATTCGGCCAGGCTGTGGGTTTTAACTACACATTACTGGTAGAATAAAGACCACTAGTGGAATAAAGATCCTTGGGTTTGTAAAAATTGTGCGGCAGCTTAGTAGTGGACAGGAGCTCACATGCTTCAGAGACTTTCAAGTAGGCTGAACTCTAAGACGTCCCCAGATTTCATCTCCACAGTAGAGAGAAAGTGCTACTATGTAGACAGATTTGCCAAATCTATAGAAACTGGAGGATTTGTAAGCATAACTGGCAAAGTTTCCTAAAACTAGATTTTTCCAAGATTCATGCCTGTGAATAAATTTGTAGCCAAATCTGAAAACATCATGTGCAAACTTTTACACCCAATGAATTCCAAGTATGAAATATCTCCAGATGTCTCTTTTTCCTATACACTGAGACCATGATAATCTTTCTATGATTAAGAAAAATATTATATATTAACAATAGAGTTAAAGATGAGGGTTTCTGTTGTGTAACAGTTTCCCCTGAAATAGAAACATCCCAATCTGCATGAAACTCTTTAAGCAGGATGGTTAACAACTCAAAATAGCTTCAGGAAGTCCCTGAAACTGACTAGATTCACTAGGCCCCTCCCTGCCCTAGTAAGCATTAAAAAGCTGAGAGTATCTCTCAGACCCAATGAGGCTAAGTTACAAAGAAAACTCTGAAAACTGATCATCTTCCTCGAAGAAGCAGAAACTAACCAAGTTGCCTAAAAGAGGTTTAGATTAACTGAGACACTTGGAAGGGGCATTGTCCAACTTGTTGAGTTTCCTGCAGGCTGTGCAGTGTTCTCCAGTTTCCCAGATTTTGTGACCTGTCACCCATGCAGGGGTAAGCTTTGGAGATGCAGGTGTCTTTGAATCATTTCTGCTCTTGAAGGAACTCTTCCCCTATATTGCTGTAAGTAACCCCTCACCCATATACCTGTAAGTAATCCCAATAAAACTCATGCGTTTACCAAGTTGGACTTTGGTGGTATCCACACTTCAGTCTGTTGTGTGATACCTCTCTGGAGTAAGCAAATGGGTGTTGTGTCTCCCCAGGAAAAGTTTTGTCACAAAACAGCTTCTTTATTGGTTTAGAGTCTGTGCTTTTTAGTCTGGCATTTAACAAAAAAAGTTGGCTCTGTTGCAAAATTTGGGAACAAAAAGCATTAAAAAAAATACTACAATTAACCTCATAAACATAGAATGCAGAGCCCTTTTAAAAAGAAAAAGGACTTGGTTGGATTCTTCAAAAGGTCAGCGTTGGAGTGGCAAGATGGCTGAGCATATAAAGGCACTTACTGCCAATCCTGGCAACCTGAGCTCCATTTTCATGACCATGTGATGAAAAGAGAAAGCTGTCTCTTTTTGTTCTCTCAGTTCCACATGCAGGTCATGCCATGCACACACACACACACGCACACACACACATGAATAGACATAAAAATATAATGATAGAAAACCACCACCACCACCACTACAACAACAATAACAATAAAAAACATAATGATCAAATACAAAGTATATGTCTAGATGTGTAATTGAAAATCATAGTCACTAATAGCATGTAGAAAAGAATTCAGATAATTATATTAATGTAAGATTTAATAGGTGTGATCTGATTCTAGGAAATCTCTGGTAAGCTGGATAACAGCATTGCAGCTCTGTGGGAGGAGGTCCTTATTCTTAGAAGACAGAAGATAAGGATTTGGTGGCTGAAGTGTGTGCCTTCTGCAGCTAGAGAGGACGAGAGGGGACAAAGGAAGGGAATGGCAGTAGTGTTAGAAGCTGGAGTGTACATGACGAGTACATGGGTGTTTATTGTGTTACTTTATGTCAACTTTTGTGATCATGTGAAAATTAATGAGAAATTTGAAGAAAATTACATAGGATTTGGGGATCCAGCCTGCTTCCCAGCTCTGCCCCATAGCAAGCTTACGAAGTTATTGCAATTCTTCATCTTCTCATCTGAAAGGGTAGAATCACAGTAATTTTTTATTTCAAAGAATTGTTATTAAAAGTACACCAGGCAATACCTAAAACATTTGTGTGTTCTATGTAGACTGGTATATATTACTGTCGGTGTGACCATAGCAGGTTTTAAAGAAGAACTTGTGGAGAGCAGCTGAGGCTTGGCATTGCAGGAGCAGCAACAGTCTTCCTACAGAGGGGTCAGGAGAGGCCACTAGTGAAGGTGGAGGCCTCAGTCCTAGTGGAAATGTCAAGATCAAAGTGGTCATGGGATGAAGCTGAGACACATGGCAGTCCTAAGCAGATGAAGCTGAGACACATGGCAGTCCTAAGCAGGTGAAGCTGAGACACA
>JADRCH010000017.1:3950733-3958233 GCA_019843965.1 Rhynchomys soricoides
AGCAGGTGAAGCTGAGACACATGGCAGTCCTAAGCAGGTGAAGCTGACACACATGGCAGTCCTAAGCAGGTGAAGCTGACACACATGGCAGTCCTAAGCAGATGAGCCTGGGTGTGTAAGAAAGGGAGAAGAACAAGCCATGGGGAGCAAGCCAGGGAGGAGCTTTCCTCCAGAGTCTGTGTATCAGTGCCTGCCTCCCTGCTGCTGCTTAAGCTTTGATGATAGAAGGTAACCTTCAAGCCAAATAAATTCCTTCTTTCCCCAAGTATCTCCTGGTCAGGGTATTTATCACAAATGGGAAGGAAAGCAAAACACACATACACTTATAAACCAGATTCTAATGGAGTAAGTCTGCTGATCTTCAGCAGGTTTTTGACACGCAGAACTCTGCTGCTGTTCAAAGGCTCCATGCAGAAGGGTTAGGAATATTTGGGACCCAGTCATTGGCTTTAGTCTTGTTAAGGTCACAGGGGATAGTAACAATGATAATAGTGTATCCTGGTTGGTTTTCTGGGTATTTTAGTTTCTTTGATTTCTTGTCAATGTCACACAGGCTAGAATTATCTGAGAAGAGGAACCCCAATTGAGAAAATGGCTCCATCAGATTGCCTGTGGGCATGCTTATGGGGAATTTTCTTCATTAATGATTAGGGTGAGAGGGCCCAGCCCACTGTGAATGGTGCCACCCTTGGACCTGGAATGGACCTGATCCTGGAATGCATAGGAAGACAAATTGAGCAAGCTGCAGGAACAAGACAGTAAATAGTGTTTCTCCATGGCCTCTGCTTCAGTTCTGGTCTCCAGGTTCCTGCTTTTAGTTCCTGCCTTGACTTCCCTCAGCGATGAAGAATGACCTAAGAGCTATAAGCTGATAGAAACCCTTTCTTCCCCAAATTGCTTTTGGTCATGGTGTTTTATCATAGCAATAGAAACCTAGGTGGCTTCTACCACTTGAAACCTGATGTGTGCCAAGTCTTATCTAAGTAATGTTCCTTCTATTACTTAGGATGAGTATATCTGTGCCTGATATTTTATCTCTGAGAAAACTGAGCTGTTAAGAACTGCCAAAGTGCTCCTCCCTTATGTGAGGTCCAAAAGTTACTGTCAGAAATGAGATAAGCAAATGTGCTTGAAACTGTGAAGATCTCTACAGATAGATGAAAAGTGTCGAACATTGCCAGAAAGAAGCAGGGTGAAGGGTATTTGCATGCTTCTCTGTAAAAGCTTCCTATGACAACCTGTGAACACAGATGTGCTGGAAACCCAGAGTGGGATGAAAAACATGGTTTTCTGGTGAAATTGCAAGAGACAGCTGCCCATTGCTCCCAATATCCTACAATTTGAGTTTCTCTGCCTGTGTGCTTTTCATTAGGAGGGTACCCTTTGCAGCTTTCTAGAAGCCTACTGTATTATGAATCCTGATGGAGAATCTTGGGAGAATCACATAAACCACTAAGGACTTGGCCAAAATGAAAATATGTAAACAACCAGCATGTTATGTTGGTATTGGTAATAAAATATTAGTGCTATTTTTCAACCTCGAAATTTGTGGGTGTCTTATGTGTCACATTGCTAAATCAATCACTTAGAAAAACCCACAATTTGAAGTTTATTTTTTTCCCTGATTCTCAGCATTTGCATCATTTTAAATGCCATTGATATTCTGCAGCCGTGTCAAAGCACCAAACGCAGCTGTGACTAAAATGCAGTCCCAAGTGAAAATGAAGCAAGGCCAGGCATGTCACATAGAAAATATTCTTAGCCAACATCCTTAGTAGTTACATTTGGGTATTGTAAGCACCCCAAGGTGGGGAATCTGAAAATTAAGTAAAAATCTTAAGGTAGACCATGGTGCTGTTTCTCTGTTTATTACATGCCAAAAATGTTTAGCTATATTTCACGAAGACCCATATTTTATAAATACACTTTAATAAATCTCACTACAAATTTACAGGAACAGCATGAAAAACAGGCAACATCAAAAGTGTGCTGTTGTGTGGCAAAGCTCTCTGAGAAAAGTGCAGTCAATGAATGGAACCTGCTATCCCATAAAAATCTCGATGTCAGAAAGAAAGATAACATGGGTGTGGTGGCTCATGCCTGGGGTTTAGCACTTGAAAGGCTTGCCTCCAGTTCTGGAGCAGCCTGGATGACATAGGGTTTTTGTTGTTGTTTTGGTGTTTTGTTTGTTTGTTTGTAGATCCTGTAGATAGATAGATAGATAGATAGATAGATAGATAGATAGATAGATAGATATAGATGATGGATGGATGGATAGATAGATAGATAGATAGATAGATAGATAGATAGATAGGCGGATAGATAGATAGATAGATAGATAGATAGATAGATAGATAGATAAATAGATAGAGATGATGGATGGATAGATAGGTAGATGGATGGATGGATGGATGGATGGATGGATGGATGGATAGATAGATATAGATATATAGATGATGGATTGATAGATAGATACATACATAAATAGGTAGAAAGATAGATAAAGTTTGGTTTAAAAATCCAAATGTTGATATTGTCTACAAAAGTTTCATACACCAGCCTAGCTGGTCCTTCACGTTCAGGGATTCTCCCATCTCCACCTCCCATCTTGCTATAGCAGAGCTGAGATCATGGACCTGCTCTACCAGGTCCGGCAGTACACAGGTTCCAGGGATCCAACCTCAGGTAGGTCCTCATGCTGTGCAGCAAGTTCTCTACTCACTGAGCATCTCCCCACCTGGAATGTGTTCATTTTTACTCATCACAAAATGGAGCCACTGAAACTTGCTACTAAAATATTTTGGCTTATATTAATGCACCACAGTCCCACGTGCACATTAACAACTCACAGGCAGTTGAGGATAGAGGAACTAAGATTTCTAACAGGTGATCATAAATCATTGATTCCATGAAAGAGAGAGAACTACCAAAAACAGGAGGAAAGGGGGACTTTTTTTTTTTTTAGAATAAAATATTTTTAATAGTAATGGGTTGTTCTGCATGTTCTGAGTGCATGCATGAAGCCAGCTGATCTTTTGGCATTATTGTTTCGTATTTGACAGGAACAGCTAGCACATATTGTAGTATCTTCAAAAGGGCCAAACAGATATTCTCTCCTGCAAAACACCAGTTGCTACACTGTGGAAGTGAAGATATGTTTTGAAGTCCTTAGTAATTAGCTGACCAAGGTGTGGGAAGGGAAGTTTGGGAATCAGAAGTCACAGGGACTCCTGATAGCAGGTGATTTTACCAAATGCCACAGTCCCCAGCCTAAAAGGATAAGCCTCCTTCATCCTTCTCAGAGATGCCACTTGCTTGTGTCAGTTGTTTCTATCTGCTGTTTTGCAAGTGTTTAGCTTTGCCCGAGTCACAGTACAAAGACCCACGCCACTTACCTGGGTTCCCTTGGAGTTCATGGATCCAATAGGGATTTTCGTTAGAGAATCCCTATTGTGTGGGCTACAACAACAATTTGAAGACCCAGCTTTGTTAAGAGCCCTGTGGAGTGTGACTTTCTATCAGGATGCAACAGTCTGAGAACAGCTATCTGGTTCGTTCCATAGATAAACACCACAGAGAAAAATACATAAGTCACTGCAGAGCAACAACCTCAGAAATGCATAGATCATTTCAGAGCGACAAACAGAAAAGGATTTCTTTTGTTTTAAATGTCATCAACTGTCAGGAGACATTCCTTCACCTATTGCAACAGGATCCCTCAATTGTGTTACCTGAGACCCCGGGTTGAGTGTCTGTAGGTGCTGAACCAGTATTTCAGGGTCTGGATATTAAATGGGAGAATGGAGGACAAAAAGGAGTGGGGGTCAATGAATACTGGAGGAGGGGAGGATTTTTCACACAATACACCCTTTCGACTCTCCCTTATTCACAAGGAAGGAACTGGAAGGTCCCTATTCTCACGCTGGAGCAATCAATTATGTAGACATTAAGAACCTAATTATGAATCGAGCTGTTACACATGTATATTCTTTCATTTAGCAATTTCACATGCATGAGTTTCCCCTAACAGGTATTAAGATGAATCACCAAGGGGCTCACCAGATTCTGTACCACGGCAAAGAAAGACAGCATGATGCCCATCAATAGGGAATAGATTAGGTAATTATGGTTAGTTGACCTGTGCAGATATTAACGATCATGGTATGTTCATTTGAATTTTAGCTAGCGATTTATTAATTAAGATGAATACTAATGAACTAATAATAACTGTTAAGAGGAAAATGCAATATAGAACAAGAGACTGCCAGGCAACTCCAGTGTGTCCTACTAATGATAGGAAAGCTAACCAAAGAGGAGTCTGTCACTGGCCTTCGGTGAGTGATAGAGACAGGGGTGTGATTTCCATTTTCTTTCTTTTGTTGCACCATTGGAGTGGTGGTTAAAGAGATCACATGACATTTTGGTAATTAAATATTTGTTTTTATTCAGAAAAAAATTGTTCTTTCTGTAAAATTCACACTCCCCTTAATCACTTGCTAAGATAAAAAGGGCTTTGGGGGGAGCTGGAAAGAGAGTTCCTCATTTTGAAGAGAAATGTATACAACTTGACTGTTGACATCAGAAGATTTTAGGGTCTAGAAGGTAAGTCTTGGCATAGGCTGACCTTTGTTTTTAGCATACGTGGCCATGAAGGTCATAGGTATCACCTAATATGAGATGTTAATTCTATTCTAAATTTTATCCAATTCATAGTTAGTAGTGTTTCTTCCACCCTGTGCCTGATTTCTCACTAGGAAACTGTAGCATCCCTGTTTTACAATGAGAAAACAAGATGTTTTCTCCTCTGTTAAAGACAAATGAGTATCTTACTTACATCAAGAGTTTTCTGAGAGGAGCCTAAGCTAATGTACATAAAATGCTTGAGACACAGGCCAGTACACACTGAGTTCTCACTTGACTTCTCACAGAACAAGCTGTTACTGATGCGGTCAACAGGACTAAGTGGCTTAGTTTCTCAAAGCTCCAATGAGTCTTGTTTTCCTAATCACACTGTTGAAACTCTCTTTGAAATGACAGAGCTGTGGCAACTCCCCCTGGAAGCAGGAAGCTCTGTGAAGTGCCATTTCTGCAATCAAATAACTCAGCATGTTATGGTTGACAGTTTAGAGATTGTTGGGTGTGTGACTGTTCCCAGATGTTCACAGTGTCCAAAATGGACTGATGGGATAATGTTGGGATCTGCACCAAGTAGGAGGTGTGGGATTGTGGACAGATTAGTATTGTTACCGTGGGAATGGTTCCCTTATCACAGCAGTGGAGTTGTTATCAACTGTGTGGGCCTCACTTGCCTTTCTTTCCAGCATAGAGGCCATATTAGATGACAATATCAGGTTCATAGACTTCCCCACTCCAGAATGGGTGAGCCGAATAAATTTCTACTATTTATAAGATATATAGTCTGTGACATTCTATTGCAGCAACAGCAAACAGATACGAATTAAAACTTCTTAAGGGAGCTGGAAGTGTGCATTTTTTAAGGGATTCATCCTGCTTGCCTCTTCTGCCCCTCCTTACCCCTTAGCAAAAAAACAAAACAAAACAAAACAAAACAAAACAAAAACAGAACTTGCTTCTTTATCTAATTAAAATAAAAGGAAACAAATCCTAACTTTAGGTCCATATGGCTCAGCATATAGCAACTTGAGTGATATTGATATTTCTTTATAATTACTAAGAAAATTAAATAAGATTGAAATGATGCTAAATGACATTGTTAACTACATTATCTACACAATGGAATTCTGTCTCATTATTCAATTTTACATTAGAAATATATTGTTGATATGAGCAAGTGATCTCAACATTTAGAAATTAAAAACTGACAGACTCTTACAAGGCTACAAATAACTGTGAGACAAGATAGGAATAACAAGCAATGATATTAATTATTTACCATGACAGACAAGTTCACTGAATGATATATATGTAGATATATCATATAAACAACAAATGTGTAAATAGCATATATGTGTGTTGTGTGTGTGTGTATGTGTGTGTGCATTATATAAATATCTCCTGTTCATGCCTCAGAACACCCTAGGGGGTAGAGGTGATAGTTCTCCTCACCCTATAGCTGAGTCAGATGAACTATGAATAGCTTGTGGAGGATCCAGCTGGGATGAGAGTCTCGGTGTGACAGGATCCAAGTTCCAAGCCTTTGGCCACAGAAGGAGGATGAATACATGTGGAGAGAGGTGTGTCTGGAGGAAGAAGAGGAGAAACAGAAGAGGGCAGAAGAAAAAGGAAGAGAATGAGGAAGAGTAGAAAAGAAAGAGAGGAAGGAAGGCGATGAAGAGAGGAAGAGGGAGGGGAAGAAAGGGACGCTGAGGAGGAGTTGACAAGTAATTTGTGGAATGTATCATTCTTGCCAGCACAGTGGCTCTTCAATCGTCCTGATGCTGTGGCCCTTTAACACAGTTCCTCATGTTGTGGTGACTCCCCCAGCATAAAATTATTTTCATTACTGCTTCATAACTGCAACTGCACTAGTTATAAATTATTATGTAAATATCTATGTTTTCCAACTGTCTTTGGTGACCCCTGTGAACAGTTTGTTCAAGGTCCTCAGAGAGGTCATGACTCATTGTCCTAGAGAGACAGGCCTTTTCCTGACATACTCCCCCTGTGTGCAAAGCAGAGGCTAAGCATCAAGAGATAGCAGCACCTCTCATTGTCTTTTCAACTCAATTCTCCATCTCTGCTAAGCCTGGGTTACAGGAGAACATGTTCGTGAAGTCAGCCCCTAGGAGTGTTATCTTCATAGACGGGCCTAGTGTTCTGGGCAGTCCGGAGAATTACCTCCAATAAGTGTGCTTTCAGTTTTGAATGAGTGAGTTTATTAAAGCATATATTAAAGTACTAGTATACAGAGAGATAGAAGCCACAAATAGATAAGAAAGTGTGAAAATGAGAGTGTACACTATCTAGCAAAGATGCCTGGAGTCGCCTGATGAACAGAGGGAACAAAGGTACTGTCATCAAATCGGGGCTTGTAAGTCTCCACAGAACCTACCTGGGAAGCTGATGTTCCTATTGAGCTTCCTACATCTGAACTTTTCCGCTGCAGACAATTTTATATCATGAGATAAACCTTGCTGAATATGGCTTGCCTTCTGTCTGTCCCCAATGACACAATGTCTTCACTCTTGGACTATTTTGACATTCACATCCTTCCCTGTCAGAGTTCTGCAGGCCATCATTAGATAATAGATCTTAGAGTTATTTGCGACAAATAATCTCAGGTTTAAAACTGGGGCTCTACTGTTTCCAAAGTCAGCTTCTCAGTGAGCTAGAGCAGCATGTGACAATTTTCCAATACAGTGTCCATCATACTTAGTGGTAAAGACTTCACTGACCAGCCCTCTCCAGCAGTGGCTTTCGAGAGTGACCTCTCTGTGACCCAGGGACAGTTAATGGAAACATTTAGGTGGGTCTGGTTAACGCCTGGTTAACACCAGGCCCTGTCATTAACTCTGTCTG
>JADRCH010000017.1:3963233-3976021 GCA_019843965.1 Rhynchomys soricoides
AGAGGCAATTTAATATTATCTCCCAGCCGGATTGGGGAGATGGTTTAGCAGTTGTTTGGTTCCCAGCAGCAACATGGCAGCTCACAACTGCCTGTAACTCCAGTTCCAAGAGATTCAATACCCTCTTCTGGCCTCTTTGGACACTGCTCATATGTGAGTCACACAAACTCACACAGGTACAAGCATATATAAGTAAAAACAAAACAAAATGAAAGAAAGAGGAAAAGGAAGGAAGGAAGGAAGGAAGGAAGGAAAGAAGGAAGGAACTGACAACACCTCCTCTTGTTGAGTGGTCTTGCTCTCCCTCCTGAAGGCCAGTCTCATTGTGCACAAGGGGAACATGAAGCTCAGGAAAAAAAAAACAAAAAACAAGTGACTCACCAAGTTCCTCATGCAAACAGAGCTACATTTAGGCCTGGGCTCATTGACTCTAAAGCCCAAGGTTTTCCTCATCCAGAATGTTCCCAGTAGAAAAGTTCCAAAAGATTCCAAGCTTTCCAAAAGATAGTATTAACAGCTTGAAGGATACATGACTTCAATGTTAATAGGCCTTCCTTGGTACTTCTTTCTCCTGTTTTTAAGATGCTTGGTAAGATGATGATGGTGGTGGTGGAGATGTGTGTGTGTTTGTGTGTGTAGATGGAGCCAAGAGGAAAAAGAAAGATGCTTAGAGACAAAAGAATTGCCAAGGACCTGGTGGAACCTAGTTAACCCACTTAATAGACTGTGAGAGTCTAGCTTTCATGTGCTGATAACACCTTGCTTCTGGACGGGTAAGCAGCGAGGGAGAGACTCTGCAAGGAGAAGGAGAACTTCCATATTTAGTTTACCCTTTAACCTTATGTATCAAAAAACAAAAACTTGCCAAGGCCATTCCTGGAGTGTGGCTGGGCTTTGGATTTAACTTCAGCTCCAGGGGTTGGGATGGAGCATTGGAAGGCAGTCCACAAGAGAAACAAGATCATTTATGAAGCACCTACCAATAATGGAGAGCTTTCCTTAATTATCTGTGCCATGGCTGTAATCTTATTTCCAGAATTCATGTTGATATTGAATTCCTGCTGTGGTGGTCTTAAGAGGTGGGGCCTTTGGGTAAGTGTACTAATGTCCTTATGAAAGATACTTCAATGAAAGTTTATCTCTTTGGCCCTTCTGCTTTCCAGCACATGAAGACATGATTTGTGGCACCAACTGTGAAGCAGAGAGCAGTTATTACCTGCCAAGGCCAGTGCCCTGAACTTGGACTCCCTAGCTTCCAGAACTATGAGCAATTTTAGGTTTTTATAATTGTACCTGAGTATGGTATTCTGTGCTATCAGGATAGGCTAAGACAACCTCATTTGACCCTTTCACCTATCCTGCAAAATTTTATATCTTTCTAACCACAAACATGTCCTCAAGGTATATATCTATGTCAGATAGAGCTGGGACTCAAGTTCAAGATTAGATTCTAAAAGTAATTTACTTTTCTCTTCAGTGGCCAAAGATGAGCCTTATTGTGTTCTAGTTAAACAAACTTGTCAAATGATATTCTTTAAAATAGATTTAAGAGTGATCACTTGCTATCTAGTATTTTAATCTTTACTTCTGTTCTTCTTTTGGAGGCCTATAACCTAGCAATTACAGTAGTGTATGCTTGATATTGGACACAAGTTTTCTCTCTCTCCAAAGTCTTTTTCTTCTTTGGTTTACATACTTTTCTTTATTATCAAAGTATAGGTCCTGTTCACTGTGTGGTGGGGCTGACCATTGGGAAGCGTGTTACTATGAAGGCCAGTCATCCTCAGAAAGATCTGTTGAAAGATTCATGGAATTGAGAATGTAAGACTATTGCTCCAGCAATCCTACTTCTAGGATCTAATTATAAGGAAAGAATAAGAGAATAGATATTAAAAATAGATATTGTCTTCATATATTATATGAGTTTAAGGTCACCTTATTTAAGTTTTTCACTGTTATAAAACACAATGCAGCTATGATTATATAGCCTATGTACTATCATAATGTATATTAAACATATATTTATACATGAAGTATATAGTGGCTTTTGAATATCATATATAATGATATTGATATAATTTATTACTTGTAAGATTGACTATTTTAAAGGATACTGATTGGAATTAAACTGTTAAACTGAAGTCTACTGATGCCACAAAATGAATGCTACAGAGTAATGAAAAGTATTCTGGCAACACATGTATTAATAGGGAAAGTCTAATCTTAGTTAAGTTTAGTCCATTTTCTGTCCTGCCATGTGTATTATGTATACAAATATGAGTCAGAAGGCTAGTATGGAAGGGCACACATCTAATCTCAACACTAGCAATGCAGAGGCATGAAGATCAAGAGTTTTCTGTCCTGCCATGTGTATTATGTATACAAATATGAGTCAGAAGGCTAGTATGGAAGGGCACACATCTAATCTCAACACTAGGAATGCAGAGGCATGAAGATCAAGAGTTTGGGCCAGTCTGTCCTACATAACAAGATCCAGTGTCAAACAAATAAACAAGAAATAGAAAAGTTTAGGTACTTATTTGTCTAAATGCTATCACGAATTCTTCCCAAGTAGCAGGCTTACTAAAATGTGTTTACTGAACTTTTTGAGTTTTATGAATATTTTAATATTTTTTGTTATGACAATTGTTCTCAAGTGTTAGAGCTGCAGGCATCTTCACTGGATCAAGTTCAAATTCTTCAAACCATAAGAAAAGTAGCTAATTGAAGATTATAGACAGGTCGTCCTAAAGTGAGACTCTGGTTTCACCCCTGAGAACCATGTGATTTGGTTAGGTTTCTGACAGGTGGCTTTTCATTCACTGGTGTGAGTAAACTTTCATTTAGTCTGCCTTAGTCTCAAAATTTTGATTTGACATCTCTGAATCATACACTGGCCCTCTGTGGGCCCCAGTACCATATAAGATTAAACTGAAATGCAAAGAGGTTCTTTATGCTGGTTTGAGCAGTGGTGCTATAGCATATGAGTGCCGTGAAACTACTATGGATCAGAGTAGTCTGAGAGGGCTGTGAGGGAGAGCAAAATGAAAGATGTACAGGGAAAAGACAGTAAAAGAGAGAGGGGGTGGGTGGGTGAGGGTGAGAACAAGTTATGTTCAACAAATAAAAACGACACGAGAGGCAAGCGTGCTCATCCATGTCAACGTCAGGTCTATATTTTACATCTAGGTAGGCTGGACTCTTTGCACCTTCTGGGAGTTAGAGACCACTTACATTTGACACCATTTACCAGGTAAGTGATAGATAGGTCCTCCCCAAAATCACAGTGCTCAGTTTGTACAATTGTGCTACAAAGCTCTGTGTTCCTTTAGAAACAGAAAAGCTTATAGGAGAGTGGGGCTACAGGCAGTTATGAGCAGCCTAATGAGGGTACTTGAAATCAGACTTAAGTCCTTTGCAACCCCAAAGAAAGCTTAAGTGAAAACATGTATTAGCCTTTCATATATTCCTGGACCAATCAAGTTGATATCTGTTGAAGTTGATCAGATATCCTCAAAATGATTTCTTAGAAGTACAAAGCTTATTGTGCCTGTTGTGATGAAAACGTCTTTCCTACCTCTGTTGGCATCAGTCAGCTTTCTAATTCATTTTGCTGCTCTAATACTACTTGTGTTATGACATCAGACCTTGAGTTGCTGAGACAAAACACCTAACACAAGACCTTCATGGGCAGCCTGACCCTGCAGCCTATATATCCTGCTCCAGGCCATGCCTCCTTTGGGCTGTGTGGTGCAGCCTGTAAATTCAAGTTTGAAATGTCCCCTACAGGCTCATGTGTTTGTAATCGTATTGACTTTATGATGTTGGAAGGAATTAGCTACCAACTAGGTCTCTTGGAAATGGTAGGAGGTTGTAGGGCCTGGCTGACAGAGGTAGAGAGCTGCAGGCTAACTTGTAAGAGTGAGAGCCCCGTCACTGTCTTATCTAGCTCTCAGCTTCCTCAACAGCCCATGTGAGATACATCAGCTGCATGTGTAGAGCTCCCTGGGTTGCTTCTACTTTTCTCCATGATGGACCTTAACCCCAAACCTGGAGCTAAAACAGGGCTCTATCTCTTTAAAT
The DNA here is from genome assembly GCA_019843965.1 of Rhynchomys soricoides. Lineage (NCBI taxonomy): Eukaryota > Metazoa > Chordata > Mammalia > Rodentia > Muridae > Rhynchomys > Rhynchomys soricoides. The sequence goes on from JADRCH010000017.1 coordinate 3,967,317, forward strand.
TATTTCCATCAGTTATTTGGTCACAACCATAAGTAAACAAACAAACAAACAACAAACAAAAACACATGACCAGGGATTGGGTGCCACTTCTGTTATGCTTTTCATGGGGCATTCCTGTGCTAGGATCTCTTATCAACTTTTTCTAAGCTCTCAGTTTGGTAAGATCAACACCTTTGCTTTCTGTCTTTTATGTTTGAGACACATCAGCCAGAGCGATCTTCTTCCACTCAGCTGGAAGACATGTGAGCCCTGGCTTGCTATATAAAGCAAAGAGAAACCTCTGGGTAAATGAGCACAGCATAAAAGACATAGGGGGGTGAGTTGCAAACCTTGAGCTCCAGGTTTTAGGACTGTGCTGATTCCGACTGGCCTTAGATTAGTTGCTAAGGGTACAGGGTAGAATTGTTCAATGGATACAGGGGCCATAGCGCCCATTCCCTAGATTCTATTTAGGATCCAGTCAAGTACAATTTCTTAGATATTAGATTATAAAATGATATAACCCAGCCTAGGTGTGTTTGTCTTAATATTCCAATAGTGGCTAAATGTTATCTTTATTTTTATTAAAGAAGGTCTCATGAAGGCAGAAGTACTTAGGGCCTATGAAAGAGATTTGCAATACAGCTATACCTTGTTATCTACCTACTAGTCTATCTATCTATCTATCTATCTATCATCTATCTATCTATCTGTCTATCATCTATCTATCCATCATCTATCTATCATCTGCCTACCTATGTATATCATATCATATCTATCTATCTATCTATCTATCTATCTATTTATCATCTATCTATCTGTCGTTCTCAGTCTGTTTGGTCAAATCCAACTAACGAAAGTAATGGCTGTGTCCTTTTGAGCCATAATTTCCTGTGACAGTCTGCTTCTAGTTGAACAAGATTTAGGTACAGCATTTCCTGGTTTGGGTCTACAATAAAGTGGACCTAAAGGACATCAGACAAACTTGGCTGAACTAGAACTCAGGAGAAGTGAGCCAGAGAAGAGGGAATCTACCAAGCAGCCCTATCAGGTGATTTGGCTTCAGTAGCTCACATTGAGGGACTATTCTTCTACATTCACCTTCTCAGGCAGGATATACCCCCAAGTGTCTGCTAAAGCCAAGAATGGTTGTGCCTCCTCATCATTCAATTTGAGGTCAAAGACTTGACAGTTCTCATGTACACATCCTAGTGTCCCAGACCTGGGGGTCACTCTGGATGTTAAACTGAGTCATAGCCGGACCTGAGGTTTTCTTGTGCTTTGTAGTGATCTATATAACCTTGAGATCCTATAATAGCAAAGCCTCTTCTAGCTTGGCTCAAGGACTATCTGGAGAGTTCAGGAGGGCTGTAGACCATGATGCTGATGCCCTTAGAGCAATAGTCCTGGATCAGTTTGCCCTGGGTGGAGTGTGGGTGGCACTTGACCTGACTAACCACACTTTATAGTTCAGTCCCTGCTTCCTCAACCCCCTCTCAATCTGGAAGTGTTTGCAGACACCCAGGGTGGCCTCTAATTCCTCATTTATCAATGCTTCCATGACCTAGGTATTCAAGAATGTTGATTTAATGGTGAAAGCACTGTCTTTATTGTCTTTGGGGAGTAACTCTTTCCCTGCTAATGTCCCTGTGGCCAGTGAATAAGCCAGAGAGCCAGATAGTGCAGTCTGGGACACCTGAGGCAACTTTAGCAACCTTCTCTCAAAGCATGTGGAACATAGCTTGTGTACACTGAAGAGGTCCTCCTGCTTCACAGTCTTCTCCTTCATCTTCTCTTGAATGGCTTCTCCTACCTTGTCTTAGTCAGGGTTTCTATTCCTGCACAAAACATCATGACCAGGAAGCAAGTTGGGGAGGAAAGGATTTATTCAGCTTACACTTCCACATTGCTGTTCATCACCAAAAGAAGTCAGAACTGGAACTCAAGAGGATCAGGAAACAGGAGCTGATGAAGAAGCCATGGCTTGCTTCCCCTAGCTTACTCAGTCAATGTGGTGCTTTTCTAGCATCAATGGTCACCTTTTCAGCTTCCTAGATTTTGCCGAGGTGAGACCTCCAGTTGTTCAGACCCACATGGGCATTGTGGCTTTAGTACTGAGCTCCACATAGGAGTCATGGTAGAGAGATGGCCATGGTTGGGGTAGAAACAGCTCTAAGAGAGCAGATTGATGCCTTTATCATAGCCAAATCTTCTTAAAAATAATCTTGCACCATCATTAACACTGGTCACGCAATCATGAGGATCTGAGCTTGATCCTTGGCATACTTTTTAAAAAACAAGCACAGTGGCATGTTTTTGGATTCCAAGCACTGGGAAGGTAGAGGTAGGCAGATTCCTAGAGTTCTCTGGACAGTCTAAACTAATTGGTGAGCCCCAGGCTCCAGTGAAATACCCTGTCTCAAAAAGCAATGTCTCATTGCCTGAAGAATGACAACTCTCAAAATAGTTGGTCTCTGGCCTCTGCATGCCCATACATACATGCATATACACATAAAAACTTACACACATATACATGCACACACAATAACAATGAAAACAAACCTTGATTGGGAAACATGCAGGCCACACTTAACAGATAGCTCTGACCTTTGGATGAGTCACATAAGACAGATTGCATTATGTAAGACCTACTGTTGGCAGATTGTAATTGTATTGACTTCATGAAGTGGGAAAGGATTAGCCACACAGTGAGAAAAAAACCTCAGTCTCCGGGGAGGGGATATTAAAAGTCATATCTCCAAGTAGCAACAAGATAAAGGGAATAGTAGGGCTTCCGTGGTGGCAGATGGCCTCTTAATTGGGTTTTTGGTATCATACATTACTCTCCTATGTATCTTTCAAGTCTTTTTGTACAATGATATAATACAGTGTCAAAATCTCTCTCTCTCTCTCTCTCTCTGTGTGTGCGTGCGCGCATGTTAGATGATGTCTACCTTTTTATTTTATTTTATTTGCATATATGAGTGTGTGTATGTGTGTGTGTGATTTTTTTTTGCATGTGTATAGTCATGGATGTGTGCAGCTTCATCTGCAAATGTGTAAGCATGCATGTGGAGGGCCAAAGTTGATGTTGAATGCCTTCCTTGATCACTTTTTACTTTATTATTGAGGCAGAGTCTGTTACTGAACCTGAATCTTGGAGATTCAGCTAGACTCTCACTAGTTAGCTTGGCCCAGGGATTCTGTGTCTCTGTCTCTGGAATTCTGGAATTCCAAGTGGCCTCCTTGCTTTTATGTGACTCTAGCGATCCAAATTCTAGTCCATATGCTCTTTTTAAAAAATATTCATTTTTTTATGTATATGAGTACACTGTAGCTGTCTTCAGACATATCAGAAGAGAGCATTGGATCCAATTACAGATGGTTGTGAGCCACCATGTGGTTGCTAGGAATTGAACTCAGGACCTTTGGAAGAGCAGCCAGTGTTCTTAGCCGCTGAGCCATTTTGCCAGCCCAGTCCATATGCTTTTATGCAAGCATTTCAACAATGAGTCATATCTCTAGCCCACCCCATTCTTTGAATATAGGGTTTCTTACTGGCCTGGAGCTTGCCAAGCAGTCTAGGCTGGCTGCCAACTGTGCCCGCAGATCTGCCCCTCTCCATTTACCCAGCACTAGGTTTACCACTTGCCTTTTGTACATAGGTTCTGGGGATTAAACTCAGGTTCTCATTCTTGCAATCCCAATAATGGCAAGGTGGGAGGTGGAGACAGGAGGATGTCTGGGCTGACCAGCTAGCCCAGCACCCACATGTGACTCATAACCATATGTAACTACAGTTCCAGGAGATCCAATGCCTCCCCTGACCCATGGGGGTTCTTGCACTCGTGCGGTGTGCAGACATACCCTCAGGTGTATGTACATACACATAAGATAAAATCAAATGCATATTTAAAAAGTAGAAGAAATATCAATACTAGATTTTGAAGTATCAGCAATTATTACTGCCATGGAACAAGCTTACATCTTTATAAAGAGCCTTTCTGTGCCTTTCAGATGGGGAGAATAAGTCAGTGAGGAAAAAGGTGGTTTTCATCTGTAAGGACTTGGTGATGATGTTGAAGAAACCTATGAGGTTTTCTTTTCAATAGAAAACCTTCCCAAACTTGTCTATTTGGGGTATTGTCTCCCAATTTATGGTGACTCCGTTTAGATTCCTTTTATATACATATATATTTTAGAAATCTTCTACAGTAGTAGGTTTGCATATGACTTTTCAAAGGGCCTTTAGTGTTAGTTATTTCTCTCCATATCTGCTTCTCTAGTCTGCTCTCTCACACCCTCCCTATTTAATCTTCTTATTCTGGTCCCCCTCTACCCCTTTGTAACACCACATTCTATTTCCCCTGCCTTGGAAGACTCCCCATTCTCACCCCTACTGGCCTCATCCCTTACTAGCTTCCTCATCTCTGTGGCTATTATAAATGAAACACACCTATCTAAAGCATAGGAGCTAACATCCATGTATAGGCGAGAACATGCAATGTTTATCTATGGGTCTGGGTTACCTCACTCGGGAGGATTGTTTCCTGCTCCATCCATTCGCAGAAACTCTCATAATTTAATTTTTTAACAGCTGAATAATATTCTATTGTGTAAATGTAGCACATTTTCATTGTCCATTCGTTAGTTGATGGAGCTGACTATTTCTATTTTCTGACTAATATGAATAGCAGCAATGGACATGGATGAGCAATTATCTCTGGAGTAAGATGTATGGACCATACAGCATTAGGTCATGGAAGTTGCAACTCAGTGTCAGCGTGTGCCAGATTCCCAGGCACTTGAGTCTGGACCAGTTATGCCATTTTCCCTATATCTGTAGTCTGACATGAGACCATTGGGGGAGAGTATTAGGTACATAGTGCTTGCTATTGATCATGACCATAACTTCATAAAGTAAAGCTGGTGTGCTTTGAACGTAAAGTGCTCCCTGCAGTTTCATGAGTTTGAATACTTGGTCCCTGGTGGGTGCTGTATTTGGGGAGGTTGTGGAAACTTTCAGAGTTGTCACCTAACTGGAGGAGGTAAGTCACTGGAGATGCTGATGGGTGGAGGGTTTGTCCTGTCCATGCCAGCTTTTGCTAGATCTCCCTTTGCTTCTTGATCCATAGAAGATTAACAAGCAGAGTCCCAAGTTCTCTCTGCCATGTCTTCCCTGCTGTGCTGGACTGTATCCCCTTGAACAGCAAGCCAAAGTGAATCTTTCCTTAATTCATTTCTGTCAGGTATTTTATCCCTTCCACAAAAGGCTCTTTAACGTCTTTTTAAATTTTTGGTAAAGCACAATATTTTCAGTGGTCTAATATTTGAAAAATTAATCTTAATGTGTTTTGTTCCCCATTCCCCAACTCGCTAATGAGTGATAGAACTTCTGTTATCATTCCCAGCCTGGAAGTCACTGGTGTGCTTGTGAAGACTGTCACATGTGAAGTGTTTATTGTATTGAGTCTGAGGGAGAAAGCCAGCAGCCTGGCAGCTGCAGGGAGTTAATGAAGATGGAGCTCTCTGCGGAGACTTCAGTGCCTCCTGGAGCTAGCATTGCAGACGGCATGGGGGCATTTGTGGCTAGCTCCTGGGAAATGGGGACAGCAGCAGGAAGGAGTTTTAGCAGTCACCTTCCTTGTCTGTGGGCACTGCAGGAAGGTCGCTGGGTGTGGAGAGGAAGCAGTGAGAATGGCCGGAAGCCTAGATCCTGATAATGCCCTGTGGTGGAGAGATGAGTGGTGGCCTTGCCTGCCAGTGAGTTCCTGTGCTAGGAGAGGAATGAGAAGAGGCAGTGAGACAGAGCCCTGTGCTACCCACTTGGAGACTGGTACTCTACAGGTCCCTCTCCTTCGGGTCTGGCAGGGTTCCTGAACTGGTGGTAATTTTTGTTGGATAGGGTCTCAGATTGGAAGCACAGGGCATAGAAGCCTTTGTAATTCTGTTAGATATTTGGAAGGTTTCAGCCTCAGAGCTTTCTGGGTCAGCCACACAGGCACAGTGCACCCCAGGATCACAATAACAGAGACAGATTTGTTATCAGTGAATTTTCTCTCTCTCTCTCTCTCTTTCTCTCTCTCTCTCCCCCTCCCTCTACCTGTCTGTCTCTCTCCCTCTTCCTCTCCCTCTCCCTTCTCCCCTCCCCCCTCTATTTCTTTCCTGCAAAAGAGGAACCGAATAGATGAATTTGGACCACCGTGCTATGCGTGTGTATAAATGAGAGGGCTAGTACATAATGTGGTGCATACCTTTATTGTCAAGTAAAAATAGACTCAGGCCTAGGGATGTGGCTTAGTGACAGAATGCTCGCTGACTATGTAGATGACTCTGAGTTCTATCTCTAGCACTGTAAAACGAAATAAATGGCAATAAATAATCAAACAAATAAATGCATCTTGTCTACTAGCCAGGCTTGGTGACCCACATCTGCCCTCTCCAGTACTCATGACAGAAGGACAAATTCAAGGCCAACCTGGGCTAGTTAGACTTTGTTTGGGGGAGTATTAAATAAATATAAAACTTACGCAGGACTTCCCCTCCCCAGGCCCCACTTACTCCTTGAGCACTTTCCATGTTTATATGCATTCGCTCAAGATCAATAGATGGGCATCCTAGGAGCAGCCTCATGAAGGAGGCACAGGGCTGAATTTTATACCTGGCCTCCTATTGCTTTTGTATTTTAAATGTTTAAAAAATGTAAAATGGGACAAGAAATATGTGCATCTTAGAGACTTGTAAGAGTACACAATAATATCTGGCCCATGGTAAGTTTGTGTGTTTGGAAAATACTCTGTGTGGAAGCAACTCTGTGTTACTTGGAATGAACCAGCTATTGTAACCCTGAGAACCCTACTAACTAGACCTTTCCAAGGAGCAGAGCAGTTCCAAAGTGAACTACACGTTATTAGATTCCTAGAGACGCTGGGTTCTAACTAATGATTAGAGAACCACTCTCTCTGTGGTTCCCTGAAAAGTCTCATCTACGACTCAACCTAGCACTGCCTAGGATCTGTTCCTAGAAATGAGTATCAGCAGGCAGAATGTGCAAAGGAGAAGGTTCAATCTGGGAAATTCTTTTGATCTTGTTTGTTTTTGAAATAGACTCTAACCATATAGCCCAGGTTGTTCTCTAAGTTCCTGTGTAGTCCAGGCTAGTCTTGATCATATAGTGAATTCTCCTGTGTCATTCTTCCAAGTACTGTGATTACATATGTGCACCACCACAGCTGCCTGGGAAATCTTTATTTTAAAATGTAACGAAGCTTATTTTGCCTGGGACTGTAATATACTGACATGTACCCCAATTTCTAGTGAAGCGTATTCAGAACTTGAGGCATTAGTGCTATGTCCACTGTGCCTGGGGTTCTGTTTGTACTATTCACAGCAATTTCAATGACACAGTCCTTTGGAAACAGGGGGATAGTAGTGTCTGAAGTCTTGGTGATCTCAGACCTAAGCAGAAAATCTTTAGGTTCACTTGTTTTCATAATTGTTTTTGAAAAAATCTTTCCCAGTGTGCATTCCTCCCTAGAATGCAAATGATTCTCTGTTTGTTAGCTGGCGTCCGGGCCTACTTACCTGAGGATGGCGACGTCATGGATTCCTACAAAAGACAGAGATGGAGACAAAAGAAAGGTCAAGGTGTCAGATCTCTGAACATTTTTTAACCACGAATGCACACATTCATTTTCAAGGTGTATTCTCTGCTTTTGTGCAGTCTGGGGCAGAGTTCTCATCAGAGGCTTGCCTGGGAGAGACACTGGCTCCTCAGCTGTGCAGGCAGTAAAGCAACAGAGTTACTTATTGTGACTTTGGTTACAAAATGATCAACTGGTCAGAAAATAATAGAAATAAACAATTTATACTATATGACCGGAAAATAGAGCTGAATCTGTACTTGCTGTTAATGGATCCAGAAGGGGAGATGCTGAAGAATCAGAACCATGCATCCTTCCGGCCCTACCACCAGCAAGACGCCTGTCATCCTCAGAATGAACAGAGTGCAGATTCTGAATTCTCTCTGAACCACTAATGTCTTTACTTTCTCCTGTTTTTCTTTGTAATACGGAAGAGAAAATATTACCTTTACACGGGATCTCCGTGTGTAGCCCTGGCTAGTCTGGGGGTCTCTATGTAGACCAGGCTGACCTTGAATCTGCAGCCATGCTCCTGTCTCTGCCTTTTTAGTAATGGGATTGCAGATAGATGCATCTTGCCTCAGTTTTCAATTTTATTTTATTTTTCTTCTGTTTGTTAGTTCTTACAGGAAAGATTAAGAAGATTTGTGGCAGAAACACTCCAATTTTTGTTTGGCACACAAGTCAATTGAATTGAAATAATATCAAAATCGATTGGAGATGTTATTGGAGATTTGTGCTACTAAAAGAACCTAGGGAATGTCACCATTAATCAGCTTTTTAAAAAGTAAAATGAAAAAGCTATTCTGAGGGTTGGTGGGCTGGCTATGTTGTAAAGTGATTGCCATAGAACAAAGAGGACCTGAGTTCGATCCCATGTACTCAATAGCAAAACAGCAGTGTGTGCTCTGCCGGTCACCTCAGCTCTGGGGAAGACAAAACAGCAGGGCGCCTGGGGCTTGCTGCTCAGCTAGCCTAACCAAATCACTCCAGTTCAGTGAAAGACTCTGACTCAACAAATAAGAGGGAGAGTGATCACACACACACACACACACACACACACACACACACACACACACACAC
>JADRCH010000017.1:3976031-4001752 GCA_019843965.1 Rhynchomys soricoides
CACACACACACACACACACACACACACACACACACACACACACACACACACAACTATTCTCATCCATACAAATTTATCTAAATTACAAAAAAAAATACTGACTTATTGAATTTGAGATATTTAGAGAATCAGTTGAAAATAATCATTCTATTTTTCTTTTCCAAAGGATTGAAACCAGCTGTTTATGTAGTAATAAGAAATAAGCGATGCTTATTATTGTTTGTTTTTTTTTTTTTTTTTTTTTGACTTGAATTTGCTGCGGGGGAAGGGAAAGGCAAAAATTTACAAAACCCTTTGTCAGACACTGCCACCTGCTGGCCAACTTTCAAAGTGCAACTTCAGCCTCAGCGCAACTAATTCGTTGCTCCAAATTTCAGTTAGTAAAACTCCTGTAAAACCTGAAATTAGCATTACATTTGACTTCTAATTAGTTGTAAATAAAATTAAATCTATCAAAATTGTTGAATCTATTTCTGGAGTGCAAAAAATGCCATCTTCATATCTTTTAATTTTTTTTTCCATTAAAAAAGTATTATTATCCCTATCATTTACCCATCTGCACGGGGTTAAATCAGCAAAATCTAACAGCCTGGAGGCCTGTCCTACCCACAGTTTACTAGATGAGGGCTAAATTACTTTAATTTTCTTGGTCAAGTGCCCCTCACAGCGCTTGCTCTTCATGCCATGTGGATGTAATAGAAGCTGACAAATGAGACCTGAACCGCGGCTGTTCAGCACAGAAAGTGTCGCTGAATAGAGCCGGGTGTTTCGGACGCTGTCCATTGCAGCTCTGGGCTTTTTGGATAGTCATTAAACAGGAAACTATGAAGGTCATTCCCATGGAGAGCAGAACCTGGGACTGTGACAAAGGACCGTGTAGGGTCGCTCTTCTTTAGGAGGAGCCAAGGGTCATGTGAGTTCTCTGAACTACTGCTTTCCTGTCCTTCCTGAGTTGGAAAGCACATTCTCTTCCCATGAGATTAACAAGGCTTCGCTCACCTTGTGTGTGCTATCATGCCTGGAGTTAACTGTCCACAGTGCGTTCATGAGCAGCCAGCCTAGTGCTCTCAGAGTTACGCTGGCCTCTGGAGCAATGACTTGGCCCCAGTCGTTCTGGCTCAGTAGTGTGAGTTCCATTGTACCCGGCTCCTCTGTGAGAGTATTGAGAGTACTGGCTCCCTGCTCAGGGTTTCTTAATACAGAGACAAACATTTCTGTGAGCTCCCTAAAGATATATGATTGTACATCTCCTGTGGCTATATACATTTTTGTCCCCAAAGCACCCCTAAGCTTTCATGAAGAATTTCTGAGTGATAACTGGGGAGATGGCTCTGTCAGTGAAGTGCTCTTCTTGTAAACAAACATGAAGATCTGAATTCTATCCCCAGAACCCACCTAAAATTGCTCCACATGCTGGGGCAAGCTTGTGACCTCAACACAGAGGAGGCAGAAACAGGTGGATGTCTGGCGCTCACCAGCCAGACATTCTTCCTAAGTGTCAAGCTACAGGATCCATGCTAATCTAAAGGAGTCTGGAGGGGGGCATTTCTGAGGATGGTACCCAGGATTGCCCTCTGGCCTGGACATGAATACACACATACACATGTATGCACATTATTAATGATCTGAATGGGGCCCAGCATGGTTGTGGGGATGAATGAAGGTGGCCAAAGTCGCAGGTGCAGAGTGCCTGATGCACACAGATGTTAATTTCTGTGAAAGGATCAGAAGAGAGGTCAAAACTACTACCGAAACTAGATGGTGACTGTGATCTAGACCTGGGAATGGGCTAGTTGTGGTCTACTTGGAGACTGGCAACCTCTTTCTCAGTGGCCTTCATTAGCTTCTGTAATTAGCTTGCTCATGTTCTTGCCTGTTATGGAAACGGGGCTTCATTTGCCTGAGGGGAACTGGGCTGTGACCTTCCAGTTCCTCAAGATTTTATTGGCAGCCCTTCACTACCAACAGAATAAAATATGTCTATGTCAATCAAGGGCTTGTAGCCCAGAATTTAGAGGGCATGTCTTCAGTTGGGTAGCAGGGAGCTGAGGAACTCCCAGAATGCTGAGGGAAGTGTTTAAGTACTCCTTCCCATTCCTTCATTTAACTCTGGAAAACAACTTAATTAAAAAGAAATTCAAATTATGATGAACACAGTCAAATATATATTTTTAAAATGCACAGCAAAATCCATTATTGTATGTAATTAATATAACAACATTTTTCAAATAAGAAAGTATGGGTTCATTGTTTGTTTGCTTCTTGAGAAAATAGGCAGGAGACATTACACCCAGTTTGTGTGGTTCTGGGAATTGAATCCAGTCTGCATGCTAGGCAAACATTTACCAACTGAACCACAATCCCAATCCTGAGCTAATTAAACATTAGTTGCTGTCTAATCTTAAATCTTTGTCTTCAGTAAAGTGTACGAAAAAGAACCGAAAGGCAACAGGCTTGGGAATCTCAAAGTCTTCACTGTAAATTTTTCTTGGGTGATCTTAAGATATAATCTTAGAGAATTAAAGATCTGCTGATAATTCTAATTTTTATTCTGTAATATTCCAATATGAATCCTGGCATTGCTGAGAGAGGCGTTGAAATCACCAAGAGGATTCTGTAAAGAAAAGGGTCTGGTCTGTTGGCTTACATGGGTGTGAAAGGAGATAGGAGGCAGCCCTGAGGCAGCCAGAGGTGGGACAATCAGAGCCTGGGACAGGATGCTGCAAGCTCCAGGTAGGTCTGTTCCTTAGACCTATGGAACATAGGTCCATGCAGATCAATAGTCTCATCTAAAATCGCCCTGAATGCTGCTTGAATCTGTACTTTACTGTGTGACCAGCTTGCATGGGAATGGTGGCCCTTCAGTGACAGATCCACATTGTAACCCCTCAAACTGTGATTATGATCTCTCTTTAAAAGGCATGAGCACATGCCCACTTGTGTGTGTGTGTGTGTGTGTGTGTGTGTGTGTGTGTGTGTAAGTCCTTTCAGATATAGTGACTGCAGACTCTAGGAATGAGGTTCTCTTGTGTCATTCAGGTGAGGCCTAGATCAATCACAATTGTCTTTTGTTATAAGAAGCACCGAAATAGAAGCTGATGTGAAGATGAAGCAGAGGTTGGAGTGGCAAGGTCATAAACAATGGATTGCTGAGAGTAGCTCGAAGAGGCAAGGGCTGACTCTCTTCTAGAGACTTAAGGGGTGCCATGATGACAGATGCCCTCATTTCAGACTTCTGGCTTCCTGAAAAATCTCTAACAGGAGAATCTTTTTTGTTGTTGGAAGATACCCAGCTTGTGATAATTTATTATAGCAGCAACAGGATGCTGATCCACCCTGCCCAACTCTCTGCCTCATGTTCTAGGTCCTTTCACTAGACCAGAAGCTCCTTCTAGTCAGGAACTCTGGAATAATCTCTGCTCTGTGTCCAGATATTATAGCCAGTTCCTCCCAGATTCTGACTTTTGAGGTGGCCACCCTAAGGAAGAGGGCCAGACCTAAAGAGTCTTGTTGCATTGATTGGGTGAAAGAATCATTGGTCTTCTACTTTGTGGGCGGAGCTTGGCTCACAGTTAAGATATACAGGGTGGAGTTTAATTACTGAAACAGAAAACCTCCTAGGCAGATTATTAGTGCACAGATGCAGGAGGGCTTAAGCACCTGAATTCATCCACAAACACACTCTCTAGTTTTTGCTGGTCAGTAATGAAAGAAAAGGAAGGAGCTGAAGGTCATTAACATTTAGGAGTGCACACAAATGAATGAGCTAGGGTTTTTTGAGTGGGTTCACAGTCCTGGGAAAGCCAGCGCTCAAGGATGGAGCTGGATCCTGCTACTTGGCTGAAATGCTGGTGCTTAGATCCAATCACAGAGTCCGGAAGTAGATGGTCAAAAAAGACTTGGCTCTGAAGCTTCCCACTTTCCACTCCTACCTGCCTTCCAAGTCTATCCTACGCTTCCTGTTAACAGAACCCAGCAGGAAAACACTGACAAAGTCGATTGGGAAATTTATCTTGTGTATTACCACAGGATAGAATAGAATGAGCTGGGTTTAGACCTGAGAGATAACAGCTTAATTACTCATATAAATGATGATCGATTGTGCTTTGGGGCCTGCCATCAGCAAACTACAAGGATGAAATGTATACAGCCTGGTGCCTGTGTATAATAACTGAATCGTTTATGCAATTCTTTGTTGGATGTCTGTCTTCCTCACTAGATTTCAAACACCATAGATTATGTATTTTCTCCCTGTGGTAGCCCCAGGGTCTAGCAAAGATTGTCAGAGATGCCTGCTTCTAAACAGTTGTTAACTGGCTCCTGCTTTTCTGGGATTTTGTTTCTGCTGATTGATGTTTCTGCCTTGTAGTAAGGTATCTTCCCTCCTCCCATAATTATGACATAACCCTTGTTTTTCATGCTGTTATTCCAGAGGTGGGGTTCTGAGTGAAGAGGCAAGTTGGCAGGTGCCAGCTTGCAGTCTAAATTACTTCATTCCGCTGTCTGCTCCAGACCTGTTATTGTCAACCTGTCAGTATGTACTTCTCTCTCTCTCTCTCTCTCTCTCTCTCTCTCTCTCTCTCTCTCTCTCTCTCTCTCACACACACACACACACACACACACACGCACACACACATTGATGTGCTCACAGAAGTCCTTAAGTCTCTTTGGTTTGGGAAATTCCTCTAGGTTTTTCTTTATGAAGGCTCAAAGGGGGAGGAGGTTTCTTCTCAATATGTGACTGTGATCTAGTACCACCAGTAGCAGGAGACCCTGCCTGTACTGGCTGGGTTTGTAGCAACTTGACACAAATTGGAGTTATCTGAAAGAAGGGAGCTTCAGTTAAGAAAATGCTTCCATGAGATCCAGCTGTAAGGCATTTTCTCAATTAGTGATTAAGGGGGGAGGGCCCCTTGTGGGTGGTACCATCCCTGAGCTGGTAGTCTTGGGTTCTATAAGAGAGCAAGCTGAGCAAGCAAGGAGAAGCAAGCCAGTAAGGAACATCCCTCTGTGGCCTCTGCATCAGCTCCTACTTCCTGACCTGCTTGAGTTCCAGTCCTGACTTCCTCTGGTGATAAACAGCAACATGGAAGTGTAAGCTGAATAAACCCTTTCCTCCCCAACTTGCGTCTTGGTCATGATGTTTGTGCAGGAATAGAAACCCTGACTAAGACACTGCTCAACACAGCTTCCAGAAACCTGAGGAGCTCTCCCAATCCCTGCTTAGGGACCTTACTCAGGGAAGGCTGAACCCTTGGGCCCAATCAGTAGTGTGCTTGTCTAAAAAGCATGAGGGATTTACGTTTAATCCTCAAAATCCACCTTTAAAAGATGTGTGTGGGAGCACCCTAGGTTCCACATGGTAGAAGGAGAGAAGCAACTCATACCAGATGTCCTCTGACCTCCACATGTGAACCTTGGAGCACACACACAGACACCCCAGATCATTGGGGCTGGGTTGATGCTCAGGAAGTTAGAGTCCTTGCTATGTAAGCATGAGAACCTTGATTCAAACAAATTCTTAGCACCTGTGCAAAAAAGGCAGGCATGGCTTTCGGTACCTATACTCCAGTATTGGGGGATGAAGACAGGGAATCCTGGGAGCTCCATGGTGGAGCAGATTAGCTGAAACTGTGAGTTTCCTATTCAGTGAGAGACCCTGACTCAAGGCAACAAGGCAGACAGTGATAAAGTAAGACACAACACTCTCTTCTGGCCTCTACAAGTGGGACACACATCCACATCCACACAAATACACACGCATGTGAAAATATATATATACATATATATGTATATATATACCCATATGCACGCACATACCCAGTATAAATACATAAAAGGCTAAATCCTTGAATATGCCACAAGAAAGAATTTCAGGATAAGACAGAATGAAGCAAAGTTAGTGAGCTTATTAGGTAGAGATTAGGTACAGTAAAGGTTTCAAGATGAAATAGAGAGAGAAAGAGAGAGATGATAGAAGATAGATAGATAGATAGATAGATAGATAGATAGAGTCAGAAAAGGACAGCATACACCTAAGAAATGGGTACAGGCTTCTGAAGTGGAAACTTAAGGGGTTTTTTTTGGAAAGTCAATTGTGTTGGATAGTGTTTTGCTGGGAAAAAACATGTGAAGGAGTGTTTTCCTGCAGTGGACATAGGTGAAAGATTAATGCAGACTTGTGAAGGAATGTTTTGCTGAGGCAGACACAGGAGAAAGGATGCTCTGCTAATGCAAGCATGTGTAAGTACATGTGATAAAGAGTTTTTTTGCTAATGACATGCACATATTGGTCCACCTTACATTGTATAGTTGAGCTCCATTTTTTAAGACTCCATAGATGGAAATGCACCAAAAAACTTCTGATGGTGTGCTGCAGTTTTTTGCCACTTCCTTGAATTCATGCTGAATGGCAGAGTGATGTCAGCTGCAAGATCCATGGTGAGGCAAGACCCATGGAGGACACATGATGTTTGAAGGGAGTATAAAAAGGACTCGATGGACAGTGATGGAGGCTGAGCTTGGCTTGTTATAGAGCTAACTGTGCAATGCTTGTTGGTCTTGCATCTTCACTGATCTTTGCTTCCCTGAGAGAGGCATAGCAGAGAACTTTTCCTGGTGTTCCTGTTGGCTCTGGCTCCTCCTGCTGCTGATTCATGCTGAGACTGTGGCCTGGTTATTTCTGCTAGGTAGTGCCACCACTGCTGATTTGTGTTTGCTATCCTGACTCTACCAAACCAGACTGCTGATATGCCTATGAAGAGTTTGCAAGTGGATTAAGCTGCTGCTGCTGACCTGTGAACTGAGCTGCAGATTTCCAGACAACACAAATGGGAGTTTCTCCAAAGAACCATTTCTAAGCAGGTCCAATTTCCCCATATTCTTTCTTTTCCACTACCTCTGGTGGGTGGTGGACTAAAAGGGAGGTTAAAGTGTTTAACAACCATCATTAGAAATAAGGATTAAAAAAATTAAGTTACATGTTTCCCAAGAGAAGTAGTCATACCTAAGTGTTTGTGACTTTTAAAATTGCATTGTTGAAAAAAAAAAAGAAAGAAATTACAAATAGGAAGTCACCTTTCAAAATTAAGTAAAAACTATGTAAACCTGCTTACTTATTTCTTTTGAAGAATTTCCTATTATAAATAAAATTGTAAGGTTGTTTATGAGGTTCATTGTTAAGATTTGGTGGATCTGCCATCCCAGTTGGTCTGCCTTTGACAGAAATGAGTTTCACAGTCTCCTGAGCCCCATTGTCTAGCTCTGGGCTTGCTCTTAGGTCCAGAAGAGCCTTGCAAGACCCGAAGAGCATCCTGCCTCCCGTTAGGATGCACCAGAACTAACTAGCTTGGAACCCTGGCTGGCTAATCCCACTCAGGTCAGATCTACCCATCATTCCAGTTGAGTCCAACTGGGACCCAGCCTGAAGAGTGGGATCTGCCTAAGGCACAGGCAGCAGAGTCAGGTAACCTGACCTCCTTTGTCTGGTCCATAGCAACTCTCACCTTCCCAAGAAGTCATGCTGCTATGAGAATCATACAGTCAACACCAGGGAAAAATCAGACGCTTAAAATACTACATAAGAACATAATCAACAAGACCCAGAGCAATATGGCACCACCAGAGCCCAGCTATCCTGCTGTAACAAACCCTAGATATCCTAAAGAAACTGAAGCATACAAAGAGGATCTTAAATCCAGTCTTATAATGATGATAGAGGCCTTTAAAGAGGACATGAATAAATCCCTTAAGGTAATATAGGAAAATATGTTCAAGCAAGTAGAGGCATTAAAAGAGAAAGCAAATAAACATAAAGAAATACAGGAAAATACAATCAAACAGGTGAAGTAATGAATAAAACAGTCCAAGACCTGAAAAAAGAAATGGAAGCAATAAAGAAAATGTAAACTGAGGCAATCCTGGAGATGAAAAACCTAGAGAAGAGAACAGAAACTACAGTTGTAAGCATCATCAACAGAATACATGAGATGGAACAATCTCAGATATAGAATATACAATAGAAGAAATAAATATATCAGTTGAAGAAAATTAAAAAAAAAAAATCTAAAAAGTTCATAACACAAAACACCCAGGAAATCTGGGGCACTATGGAAAGACAAAAATCTAAGAAGAATACTAGAAATAGAAGGAGAAAATTCCCAGCTCAAAGGCCCAGGAAACATCTTCAACAAAATCATAGAAGAAAATTTCACTAACCTAAAGAAAGAGGTGCCTATAAAGGTACAAGAAGCTTACAGAACATCAAACAGATTTGTCTAAAAAAGAAAATTCTCCTGCCACATAATAACCAAAGCACTAAATATACAGAACAAAGAAAGAGTTTTAAAAGCAGCAGGGGAAAAGGCCAAGTAATATAAAAAGGCTACATATCAGAATTACATCCAATTTCTCATCTGAGACAATAAAAGCCTAAAGGGCCTGGGCAGAGGTCTTGAAGACCCTAAGAGATCATAAATGTCATCCCAGACTACTATGCCCAGCAAAACTTTCAGTCACCACATATGGAGAACCCAAGATATTCCATGACAAAAAAATTTGAACACTTTATCACTAATCCAGTCCTACAGAGAATACTAGAAGGAAAACTCCAACCCAGTAAGGCTAAATACACTCAGGAAAACACAAGAAATAAATAATTTCACACAATTAAAACTAATAGAAGAGAAACACACGCGCGCGCGCGCGCGCACACACACACACACACACACACACACACATTTAACCATCACCACCATCAAAATAACAGCAAGTAACAATCATTGGTCATCAATATTTCTCAACATCAATGGACTCAATACCCTAGTAAAAGAGACACAGGCTGACAGAATGGATGCATAAACAGAGTCCATCATTCTGCTGTATACAAGAAACATGTCTCAGCTACAAAGATAGTCATTATCTCAATATAAAAGGCTGGAAAAGGGTTTTCCAATCAAATGGACCCAAGAAACAAATGGGGTAGCCATTCTAATATCTAACAAAATAGACTTTCAACCAAAAGCAATTTAAAAAAAAAAAAAAAAAGACAAGGAAGGTCATTTCATACTTGTCAAAGGAAAATTCCTCGAAGAGGACATCTCAGTTCTGAACACCTATGCCCCAAATGCAAAGGGACCCTCACTGGTAAAAGAAACATTGCTAAAACTTGGATCACAAATTGAACCCCACATATTAATAGTGGGAGACTTCAACACCCCACTATCACCAATGAACAAGTCATTGAGACAGAAACTAAATAGAGAAATAATGAAACTAACAGAGGTTATGATTCAAATGGACCTAATAGACATCTATAGAACATTTCACCCAAACACGAAAGAATGTACCTTCTTCTCAGAACCTTACACAACCTTCTCTAAAATTTACCATATTAGCAAGTTTCAACAGATACAGGATTGAAATAATGGATTGTATCTTATCAGACCAGCATGGTTTAAAACTGGACTTCAATGACAACAGAAACAACAGAAACCCTACACATTCATGGAAAGTGAACAACTCTTTACTCAATGATCACTGGGTCAGGGAAGAAATAAAGAAAGAAAGTAAAGACTTTCTAGAATTTAATGAAACCCAACATACAACAAACCCAAACTATGGGACACTATGAAAGCAAGCTAAGAGGAAACTTCTTAGCACTAAGTATCTTCATAAGGAAATTGGAGAGTTCTCATACTAACAAATTAATAGTACATCTGAAGGCTCTAGGGGGAAAAAGAAGCAAACACACAGAAGGAGTGGATAGCAGGAAATAATAAAACTCAGGGTTGAAATCAATCAATTAGAAACAAAGAGAACAATACAGAGAATCAACAAAATTAAGAGTTGGCTGGTTCTTTGAGAAAATCAACAAAATAGACAAACACTTAGCCAAACTAACTAGAAGGCAGAGAGACACTATCAAAATTCACAAAATCAGAAGTGAAAAGGGAGAGATAACAAACACTGAGGAAATTCAAATAATCATTAGGTTTTACTTCAAAAACCTTTACTCCACAAAATTGGAAAATCTAAATGAAACGGATAATTTTCTAGACAGATTTTAGACCAAAGCTAAATAATTATCAGGTCTAGGATCTGAATAGTCCTATAACCCCTAAGGAAAGAAAAGCAGTCATTAAAAGTCTTTCAACATCGGGCAGTGGTAGCACATGCCTTTAATCCCAGCACTTGGGAGGCAGAGGCAGGTGAATTTCTGAGTTCAAGGCCAGCCTGGTCTACAGAGCAAGTTCCAGGACAGCCAGGGCTATACAGAGAAACCCTGTCTCGAAATAAATAAATAAATAAATAAAGTCTTTCAACAACAACAACAAGCCCTGGGCCACATGGTTTCAGTGCAGAATTCTACCAGACTTTCAAAGAAGACCTAATGCCAATATTACTCAAATTACTCCATAAAATAAAAGCATAAGGAAAACTGCTGAACTCATTTTATGAACTGATACCTAATCCACACCAAGACTCAACAAAGAAAGAACATTTTAGACCAATTTTCCTTGTGAACATTTGTTGGCTCCTAGCTGGCAGGTTCAGGCAAGAGGAGAGAACTCAGTCCAGCCGAGTCTATTCGGGGCTGAGCGGGATGGCAAGTGTTGGTGGCCAAAAGAAACACACCAGCTGAGGAGTCTTGTTGAAGCAGGAACCCAACTTTATTGTATCAACCTCTCTTTTATATAAAGAAGGCAAAGGGGGTGGGCACTTTGGTATGGGGAGAGATGATGTAGGAGGCAGGGAAGGGGAAGGGGAAACTGACAGGACCAATAGCAAAGCTCCACATCAGCAATGGCAGGGTAGAGGGAGGGCCAAACAGGTCTTGCTGAGTCACTCCTATACAGAAGTTACTGAGATAGGTCTCAGAACTTTAGCCAGTCTTGGGTTTGTCCTCAAGGCCCAAACCAGGGTCAAAATAGGGCCCAAGACTACCACTTCTCAGGACTCCACCCTCTCACCCTCGGGACAGTGGGAGGGGGAGAACACTCCCAGTGCTGCTCCATTGGGTCCAGTTCCAAGCCCTGGCCCAGAGCTGCCACAGTCCCAGCTTGGCTTGGCAACATGGCACCTAGTGCAGGAGGGTGGATCAGCAAGTCAGCGAGGAATCAGGACACTGCTCTCGCTGCCACAGTTGCCGCTGCAAACCTGGGACCCAGTACCCCCACCCCTATGGCCGAGGCTGCCTCAGGCTGCTCACAGTGCTCCCCATCCATGTGCCAGAGAGGTGCGCCCCATGACCGTCAGTGTTCCCTGCAGGAAAAAAGGGGGAAAAAGAGGAAGCCAGAGCTCTCTCCTCTCTCTGCCAGCACTGTGCTCACAACCCGGGGCCGGTGGACCCCAGGCCTGGGTTGGGCAAGATGCCTCCAGGGAGAGACTGTGATCGGGAAGTCCAACAAACACTGATGCAAAAATACTCAATAAAATATTTGTAAACCGAATCCAAGAATACATTAAAGACATCATCCACCATGATCAAGTAGGCTTCATCCCAGGGATGCAGGGATGATTCAATATATGAAAATTCATCAATGTAATCCACCATATAAACAACCTGAAAGAGAAAAACCACATGCTCATCTCACTAGATGCTGAAAAAGTGTTTGACAGAATCCAGTACCACTTCTTGTTAAAGGTCTTGGAGAAAGCAGGGATACAATGTGCATATCTAAACACAGTAAAGGCAATATACAGCTAGCCAGTTGCCAACATTAGATTCAATGGAGAGAAACATAAAGCATTTCCACTAATATCAGAGACAAGACAAGGCTGCCCATTCTCCTCCTATCTCTTCAATATAGTATTTGAAGTTCTAGCTAGAGAACTCTCTCTAGCTAGAGAAACAAGTTGGAAAATAAGAAATCAAAGTATTGCTATTTGCAGATTATATAATAGTATACATGAGTTACCTCAAAAATTCTACCAGAGAACTCTTATAGCTGATACACATCTTCAGCAAAGTGGCTGTTTACAAAAGTAACTGAAAGAAATCAGTAGCTCTCCTCTACATAAGAGATAAACAGACTGAAAAAGAATTTAGGGAGACAATACCCTTCACAATAGCCACAAATAATATAAAACACCTTGATGTAACTCTAACCAAGCAAGTGAAAGACCTGTATAACAAGAATTTCTGGAGAAAGAAATTGAGGAAGATATCAAAAGGTAAAAGATCTCCCATGCTTGTGGATCTTTAAGATTAACATAGAGTAAATGGCTATCTGACCAAAAGCAATCTACATGTTCAATCTAATCCCATCAAAATTCCAACACAATTTTTTACAGATCTTGAAAGATTTTCAGCTTTATATGGAAAAAACAAAACAAAACAGAATAGTTAAAACTATCCTGAATAATAAAAGAACTTCTGGAGGTATCACTATCCTTGACTTCAAGCTGTATTACGTAACAGTAGTAATAAAAACTGCGTGGTATTGGTATAGAAACAGATAGGTGGATCAGTGGAATTCATTTGATGACCTAGAAATAAACCCACAGACTTATGTACACTTGATATTTGATAAAGAAACCAAAACCATACAATAGAAAAGGGAGAGCATCTTCAACAAATGGCACTGGTCTAACTGGTGGTCTACATGTAGAAGAATGCAAATAGACTCATATTTATCACTCTACACAAAACTTAAGTCCAAATGGATCAAACATGTCAATGTAAAACCAGATACACTAAGTCTAATAGAACCAAAAGTGGGGAATAGTATTGAAGTCATCAGTACAGGAGACAACTTCCTGAACAGAACACCTATGGCTGAGGAACTAAGGTCAAGAGTTAATAAATGGACATGATGAAACAAAAAGCTTCTGTAATTCAAAGGACACCATCATTAGGACAAAAGAACAGTCTACAGATTGGGAAAAGATCTTCACCAATGCTATATCTGACAGAGGGCAATTTCC
Source organism: Rhynchomys soricoides (assembly GCA_019843965.1). Classification (NCBI taxonomy): domain Eukaryota; kingdom Metazoa; phylum Chordata; class Mammalia; order Rodentia; family Muridae; genus Rhynchomys; species Rhynchomys soricoides. Next base: position 3,988,959 of record JADRCH010000017.1, read on the forward strand.
AAAATATATAAAGAACTCAAGAAGTTAGACACCAACACTCCAAATAACCCAATTTAAAAATGGGTTACAGAACTAAACAGAATTCTCAACAGCGGAATCTCAAAGGCCAGGAAACACCTAAAGAAATGTCCAAGTCCTTAGTCACCAGGGAAATGCAAATCAAAACAATTCTACCTTACACACACCAGAATAGCTAAGATCAAAAACTCAAAGAACAGCACAGGCTGGCGAAGTTGTGGAGCTAGGGGAACATTCCTCCTCCATTGCTGGTGTGCCAGGAGCTTTTCCAAGCACTGTTTCTCTCTGGTGGCAGCAGTTTCGAGTTGGAGTGTCTTGGTTTTTCAAGGGTAAAGGTTGCTTAGTATTAATAATATTCACTCTCCTCGATTCTTTCTCATTCTTGGGTCAATGGCTTCAGATGAATTAACACTGTTGCTTAGCAGTGAGGGATTAAGTAAAGGATTTATTGCTAGAGCTCCCTTCTGGGATGGCCAGGCATCCAGAAAGCCTTAACTGACCATGCTGGTTAACTCTTTTTGAACCAGAGAGGAAAAAGAAAAGAAAGATGTCACTCACACAGACTCATGTGGTCAGAGACATATACTCATGGAGTGTGGAAAATAGCTACATAACTACATTTGGATGGATGGATGGATGGATGAGTGGGTGGGTGGATGGATGGATGGTACAGAGCCCCACAAGCCAAACCATGCTCTTTATTTTCTCTGGTCTTTTGATAGACAAAAGTTTTTAGAAAATTACTTCATAGATAAAATATTACACAAACTGGGAGTTCCAAAAAGATGTTGATATTAAGTTCAAAGCAGTATTTCATTCTATATGCTCACTATAAGATCAAAGCAACAGTTTCATGTGGCTTTGTCTAATGATAGTACACACCTGTGGCTTCATCCTTGGACCTGCATGCTTTTCCTTGAACACAACTTTGTTCCAAGCCTATGTCTTCTTTTAGTGTAATATGAGATTCATTGTATTTCTTATTATGCAGGCTTTGCTTACTATTATGAGGAGTGGGTACATTCTACTCTTGATTTTAACTTAACATCTTTCTAGCAAACAACTAAAACCATCTTTTAAAACTTTCTTCCCAAGATTATTTGAATCAAATCAAACTCTATTAAAATTAGTTCACCTAAGCAGTATTAAATCATGAAAGTTCTTCTTTATGTTGATCTGCAGGAAATCTGCCCAGTAGAGGTGGGCTGATGCCCAGGAGTTATTAGGCTATGTGAAAGGAAAAGGCATATCAGCTGCAAGAAGCAATCCTGAGATGAAGTCTCTTTGGTACCTTACCTCTCAGTGCTTACCCATCTTAGTCCATGCAAAATGGTGGGCCACTTCCAGGAAGGTCACCTGTTAGCTTTAGCCTTTCCTAGATGGCTTCTGACATTGGTGTGAATACAAACTTTTACAACCACTCTGGAAATCAATTTGGCAGTTTCTCAAAAGATTGAGGATAGTTCTACCTCAAGACCCAGTTATACGCCTCCTAGCCATATACCCAAAGGATGCTACACCATCCTGTCAGGCCGTGGTGGGCAGTCTGTTTTCTGGTAGAGCTAAGGTTTGAACACTGCAGGCTCAATAGGTTGTCTCCAGTCTATAAGAGATGGCAGATGTTTGTTGGGCTCCTAGAGAACAGTTTCTAACACGTGCCTATACGTCTCCATAAGTCTGTAACATTTGGTCATGTAGAAAGGTAACGCCCCTCAAGCCCCTCCTCAGGTAGAGGTGTGGCCATGCAGCCCCAAGCCATTCCCATGTTAATGAGACGCCTAGAGGCTTAGCCACGCCCCTTCCCAGTTAATATTTCTGCCTCGCTTCTCCTGGAGGACTTGGGGTACGGTCTCACCCACTCCACTCTCCACAGCTAGCCGGTGCCCAAGCCATCAACCAGATCCAGCCATAGAATGCCAGTCGTGCTCTATGGTCCCATTTCATTCCCAGCTCTCCCATGGCACCCAGCAGCGTCTGCGATGCCCAGAGCCTGGGAACCCCAGAGCCAGCTCTGCGGAGCATTCACCTTGAATGGCTGCCCCTCCCCACCCACAGGCTGTGTCTCTGCAGAGGCTTACCATAGCCTGACTAGCCCGGAGGAGTGTGGGTGGAGGTGCTCGGCCACTTACCACATGTCTCGCCTCACTCAGGAGCCTTAAGCACTGAGGGCAGGCACAGGAGGGACCTCACGCTCTCCTGTGCCATTTGTTCCCACACCATCCCACAAAGACACTTGCTCAGCTATGTCCATCACAGCTCTATTCATAATAGACAGAAACTGGAAGCAACCTAAATGTCCCTCATAAGTGAGGGAACCCAGATGCAAAAGGACATACATCGTATGTGCTCACTTAAAAGTGGCTATTAGGCATAAAATATACAAAAGATAACCATGCTATAATCAATACTTCCAAAGAAGCCAAAAAATGTTGCTCCAAGGGAGGATGATTAAATCTTTCTCAAAGGGGGAAACAAGATAGATGTCAGAGGTGGATGGAAGGAGGGAACTGGAAGGAAGAGGGGAGGGGGAGGGGAGGGGAGTGGGATGAGGAGATCATATGTAGGGAGAGCAGGGGTTGGCTGGGGTGGAGGGCAATCTTTAGGATGTGCCAGAGACCTGGGATGAGGGAAGCCTCAGAGGTTCTATGGGGGCTGCTCTTGCTGAGACTCCTAACAGTGGGAGATGTGGACTCTGATGTGGTGACTTCCTGTAGCTCGGCAGGACTCCCAGTGGAGGGATAAGGACAGCAATCCACCCATAAAACCTTTGACCCAAAATGTGACCAGCCTTCAAGATGTGCAGGGACAAGGTTAGAGCAGAGAGAGAGGGAATGGTTAACCAATGACTGCCCCAAACTGAGACCCGTCCTATGGGCAAGAATCCCTGGCACTATTAATGACACTCTGTTATGCTTGCAGACAGGAACTTAGCATAACTGTCCTCTGAGAGGCTCCACCCAGCAGCCAATGGAAAGAGATGCTGAGACTCACACCTGAACATTAGATGGAGCTCAGGGAGTCCTGTGGAAGAGTTGGGAGAAGGACTGAGAGATCTGAAGAGAACAGGGACTCTACAAGAAGACCAACAGAGTCAACTAACCTGGACCCTCGGGGGCTCTCAGAGACTGAATCACCAACCAAAGAGTGAGCATGGGCTGGACCTAGGCCCCATGCACATGTGTAGCAGATGAGCAGCTTGGTCTTCATGTAGGTCCCCCAACAACTGGAGCAAGGGCTGTCCCTGAGCCTGTTGTCTACCTGCCTGCCTGTGGATACAGAATTCCTAAATGGACAGCCTTGCCTGGTCTCAGTGGGAGGGGATGTGCCTTGTCTTGTAGTAACTTGATGTGGAATGGGGGGGGGGTTGGTGTGATGGTGATACCCAGAGGGGGGCTTCCCCTTTTCAAAAAAAAGGGGTGATGGAATAAGAGAAGACCCCAGTGAGGATGAGTGAGAGGAAAGGAAGGATTGATATTGGGTTGTAAAGTGAATGAATGAATAGATAAATAAATAGATAAATAAGTAAATAAGATTCAGAGAATGGTGAGGGCTGGAGAGATGGCTTAGGAGTTAAACATACTGGCTGTTCTTAGAGAATCCAAATAGGGTTCCCTGCACCCACTTGGCTGCTCTCAATGGTCTATAACACCAATATTAAGAACCTGATGTCCTCCTCTAGTCTCTTCAGGCACTGCATGCACATGGTGCATACACATGCATGCAAGCTAAACACCCATGCACATAAAATAAAATAAATGCATTTCTAAAAATGATTTACAGATGAGAGAAGAATGCTTGCCTTACATGCACAAAGCCTTGGGTTCATTCTCCAGCACTGAATAAGCCAGATGGTCCCACATACCTGTGATCAGAATGTGAGGGTGTATGAGGTCATCTTTGGCTACATAACAAGTTTGAGGTTAGCCGGGATACATGAGATCCTATCTCAAAGATCAAAACAAAACTATCAAAATGAGGTTGGAAGCTCATCAAAGAAAATACATTCGCATCTCATCAAAGAAAACGAATTCCACTGTTAAGTACACTATAGTGCACAGAAGTCCCCAACAAAAAACTGACTGACTCCAAACATTCACATTATTATGTAAACTATGTCTTAGTTCCTGGACACATAACAGTAGTATTTAGTAGAACGGCCATCAGTTTAGAAATACTTCATCCTTGAGCTGTACTTCTTCCCGTACCAGGTGTGTATCTGACTCCAGGTCTCCATCTGTGAAGGGGACAATTAAATCATGACTTCTTACATTATGATGAGGATTGAGTGAGTAGAAACCAGTGTCTGGTGCTTGGTCCCCAGAAAAGTAGCACAGAACCAACAGGGAGAAATTGTATGTATTTATACTAGCATAGACTACCCCAAAATGACTTCTTTTACATTTTATTTGTTTTCCCTCCCTGCTGAAGGGGAGGGATTACAAATAAATAAAGTACATATTTCCCAGAGCAAAATTTCCTGAGTATTTAATAAGTCCTTGGCCTGCAAAGTCCCTGTGACTCATTCTGAGGCCTTGAACAGGAGTCACAATAGTCTTCAAAAAAGTTCCCATAAAAATGGAAGTTGATGATATAAAAATATGAATATGTGCGACTTAAGAGTTGGCTCAGTGGTTAGGATCATTGACTTTCAGAGGACCCAAGTTCAATTCTCAGAACTCACATGGCTCACTGGAGTCTGTACCTCCAGTTCCAGTACATCGGATGCCTTCCGGCCTCCTTGAGTATTTCATATGTGATTCATGTGGTGCACATACATGTAGGCAAAGCATCCACACACATAAAATATAAGATGAAAGAAATCCCACAAAAGCTTTAAAAGGATGAAAGAAACCTTTTAAAATATGAATGTATGGGTGCAATAAAAATATTTGAAATAAAATAAAATCCAAAGGAGTGATTTGATTGGTCATGCATGGGCCAATTAATTCCGTTAGGATCGAGAAATTGAGGTTGGCACACTCATCAGAAACATTTCTTACCAAGGATGAAGAGGGTCAGAAGGGGAGTGAGAGTATGTACAACTTACAGGGCTGTGCATCTGCCCACCACTGCTCTAGAAGTTTGCTAATCTCACCCCATCTGCTCAAACATGTAGGAGAGGGTAGCACCCACTTGCTCAGATTGACAAGCAAAGTTCTCAGGTTTCACTGCCATCACATTATCTGTGATTCCACAGCACAGGGAGACTGAGAGCTGGCCTGAGGGCCTGGGTGTGAATTCAGGGTGTCCATCTGTAAAGACAGAATTCTCATCCTCCATCCCTGTTGCTTTCTCTAGAGCAGCAGTTAAAAACAAGCCCATGGGAAGGGAAGCAGAAAAGTTGGATAGTTTTCCCAGGTGCTATTTAATACTGTTTTGTCTCAACAGTCCAAGAACATGAAAGATTCCGCCTGGTAGTCAGCTGTGAAAGAGCAGTAACGCAAGCTCAAAGAATAATGTTGTCTGCAATATCTCTGGGAAAAGTAAATGCTTGTCAGCCTGAAGAAACAACCATGCTATTCTGTGCCTAGATGCCTTAGTTTTGTTCAATCCTGTAAGCTTCTTGGAAACAGGACTCTTTGAGGGCTCCCAAGATGAACAATTCTCAGTAATTTCTTGTCTTCCAACAAGAACCTTGCCGACAGGCTTTCAGGGCCTTCAGCCTTAGCAAACATGTTCTTTCTTTCACAATGAGAAGAGGAACGTGACCCAAGGCATGAGTGACTTAACCGTCTTCCATTGCTGGGTTGCTGGAACTTGCTCAAAGCACCTCTCAGTGACAACGTGTTTTCAGGCAAAGGAAGTGTCACAGTTTGCAGTTAAAGCGAAGCTTGCTTTTCTCTCTCTCTTTTTTCTTGTCAGGCATCCCATTTTATAGAAGAAAGGAGACAAACAGACAGACAGACGCTGTTTAAATAAGTAGTTAAAAAGAAGGCTGTGTGTGGGGGGGGGGAGTAAGACATATTTCTGCATATGTCGGAAGAAAGATCCTGGTTTCTCCTTTTGACTGCTAAGCTTGTACAAAATCAAACACATTTACTTAATATCAGGGAAAGGAGCATAGCAAATCAAATAGTGATGAGGAGGAGGAGAAAGGGAGAGACAGCAAAGACATGAGAATGGTACTAAAGTATGGAATAATATTTTAAGCGTGTGAGTGTGCACACACCCATGTGTATGGTCTTATACATGCTATGCCCACCCTGGTCTCATACTCGCTAAGCCTGAGCTCTACCACTAACTTATACTCTGAGCTTCTGAATTAATATATTCTAATATATATATATATTAGAATAAGTCATGATCTTATATAAAAGTTTTACAAAGCACAGAAGCATGGTAACCCCTGCCCCTGGGAATACTTGCTATGTGCAATGTGCAAGCACATTGGTTTACTCCGTTCTTTGATTTGCATGGCACTAGCTATTGTGACTAACCTGCTTTAGCTGGCGGGTAACCTACACGCAGAGTTGAGAAGCATCTCTTGAGTATCAGATCTTCTCAGCTGCTAGGTGGCTACATCCCCAAATCTATACAGGTACCATCTCCCATGACTGATGCTCTGAAATCAGTAAGGACATAGCTGGGGTCATTGCTTGACCTGTCTGTCATTCCCTTGCCTCAAGCCCATCACTGTCCAGAGAGAGAAAGAGAGATCATCCTGTCTTACATGTTCAAGCCCAAAGTTCTATTTTCCCAGAAATCCCTCTGTCCTAGGTAGACTGGGACAGCTGTCAACTCCATCAAGAGGATTTCCCATAGGAAACAGCGTACTGTTTGCCTTTCCCATGAATATGTAAATGCCTTTAATAATTTTATACATACACAAGGTATTAGATTGGGGCTTCAAAGGGTACACAGAGACAGTGTCTTTTTGGGTTGAAGTTTATTAGAAGAGTTATTCTGCCCCCAGACATACACACTGGTATATGGCAGCATGTCAGGGTCTCTGAGGAGAGTTCAAACCCTTGAGGCAGAGTGGCAGACCCTTCATCAAGGCCTTGGAAGAGGGAGGTGTCATATAGCCAGGCTGTCTCTTGGTTTCCTATGCAGCAGGAAGGGAGGGATTCTAGGGGTACAGGAGTTAGGGTATATCCATTATAGGGTTAGGGAGGGGTGTCAGTAACAATATTCCTCTGATGTCCTATAGTTTGGTAACCTAGTCTTGAAAAGTGAACTTCAAGGGACATCAAGTAGCCATATTAACGACTGTACTTAGTGGTATTTGATAAATTCAGCTTTGTACAGCCACCATCTCTTTTTAATTCCAAGAGATCAAATGTTTATCTACAGTTTCAAGAGTTAGAAGGAAACATGCAAGAGCTTTATAGTGACTTGTGTAAGGTTGGATAATTAAAGTTGGAGCCGTGATCAAACTTATGTGAGCCATCTGAAGCTGTTGGAAGAACATCAGCGGCGGGAGGGAGCTCAAAGATTCAGTCTCTGTTTTCATAGAAAATACCGAATCAACACTTAAGGTCTTTGCCATTTTAATTTCATAACATTAGTCTAAACAAACAAGCAGGCATGATGCTGTATCTTTCTTCTTCTTCATCTCCAACCTATTCATATTCCTCCCTAAGGAACAATCCATATGGATGCCCAATCACAAGCCGGAGATTAACTAGAAGGGAAGTCAACAACTATGCTGCGTACAGCCTCAGGAAAAGAAGGACAGAGCAGAGGCAGCTTCCAGGCTGTAGGTCAACCAGAGAGCAGTACATGCTACAATGTGTTTCCTGTCCCAGAACCCATGAAGTCCAGGTTTGCAAAATCATGGCTTGCTGGAGGCACAAGAAAACTGTCATGTGTGTGTGGAGGCCAGCAGTTAAATGTCTTCCTCTATTGCTCTCGTGGTTTTTGCTGTTGTTCTGTTTGTTTGTTTGTTTTCTGAGACAGACCATATCTCTCATTGAACCTGGAGGATCATCTGACTGGTTCTCTGATCTCCAAGGTGCCTTCTGGCTCCCCACCTTCTCAATGCTTGCTAGGATTTTAGGTATATTCCACTGTACCTAGCATTTAGCTGAGGACTTGAACTCAGGTCTTCATGTTTGTGAGGCAAGGATTTCATTATTGACTGAGCCATCTCCCCAGCTCTGAGCAGATACACTTTCAAATAGGGTGCCCATATCTTATCATCCAAGAGAAATTTTCAAAACAGTTCTTGAACTGGACATCAGAATAACAAGCCAAACAGAGGCTATCCGAGACAAATAGGGACATGTGGTCACTTTCCTTGCAGAGCAACTTTCTAGAAGGCTGAAAGTCATCACTCCTTAGTAACATCCAAGAGCAAGGGAGAAGAGGCAAAACATATTGAGAAATAAAACCCTTAAATGGTGAAAATCAATTAGAGCCTTGCCAAGCCAAACGAAACAGCCAGGAAGATTAAAATCAGTTGATTGCAAAATGTAACAACGGAGTGAGGAGTGAAAAGCCAGAAAAGACACAAGAAAACATAAACCCAGCCAAACAAATGGGTCGCAAAATCCTGGGGCCTGTCACACAGGCAGAAACATAGAGCTCTAGGGAGAGACTGTACTAGACCAATTAAGTCTGATGGCTATAAAAGAAAATACATTTCCAAGTGGAAGCGAGGTCTAAATGAAGATCAGCTGACTTAGGAGAGGGCCAGCAGATGACTCAGGAAAAGAGCTCCTGAGAAGATATTAACTGGTAAATAATGCAGCTGTGCCAATAAAAACCACCTGCTGGGCTGGAGAGACAATTCAGCCAGGAAAGTGTTTTGTTTTGCAAGCTTGAGGACCTGAGTTCGAGCCCCAGAACCAATGTTTTTTAAAAAGCAGGGATGCTTTAATGTAGTTGTGATCCCAGCTCTGGGAAGGTGGAGACAGGCAGATCCCTGAGGCTCGATAACATGACATCCTGTCTCAGAAAGAAGATGAAGGACACCTGAGCTTGACCTCTGCCCTTCTTATGGGTGTGGACATACACATGTGTGTACATATGCTCACACGAATACACACTGTTAGAAGTAAATCATTATGGTTTATTTTTAGTTTTAAGTGCATTTAGAACTCATCAAATCATCACAGGGATGCAAGAGGCCCCTGTCTTTCACAGCTGGCAGCTGGCAGCTGCTTGTCTAGGTACTCTAGGTTCATTCCAGTGTTGCAAATTCATAGGCAATCTGCTACATGACTGAGTCCAGAAAAGGAGGTGATCTCAAGTCCCAAGATATACACTAGACAAGGTTGGGTGTCTTGAACCGATAGGATGGGACTTTAGGGTTGAGGCAGTGCTAGGTACTGAGAAGGTTGTACTCCCCAAGGGACTCAGTCAGGGACGGTGTGTGTGTGTGTGTGTGTGTGTGTGTGTGTGTGTGTGTGTGTGTGAAAGTAGCTTAGCAAAGGTATTCTCTAACTCAAGACCATGCCCTCCAACTTACAGGTCCCATTCCTACAGCTTGACGGACCCTCCCTGGGTTCCCACAGTGTACAGAGCTTCAGTTCTGTGTGGGCTTTAAGTAAATACCACCTGCTTCTCTGAGGCAGCTGTTGCAAATAGCAAAGATGAATTGGTGAGAGTGGGAGGGAGATTTGGAGGACAGGATCTACAGCTCTTTCATCATTTTGAGGAACCTCTGATTCCCCTGGGTTGGAATGCTCTGCAAGAAGTGTGGCCCGTTTTTGTTCATTTGTGACTGTGTTCTCGTTCCCCTCCTGTGTGAGCCTCTCAGAGCCTTAAAGGCTTGGATTCATCACTCTGTGGATGAGCGACCTTGGATGTATCCTTTTGGTCTTAGTTTTCCTATCTGTAAGAAAATGAAAATTACAGCTGCCTTTGTGGCCATGAAGATGGATGTCTCAGGGGACTGTCTGTCCGGCGGCTTATGCCAACAATAGATGGCGCTCCTTCTCCTTTACCAAAACAGAAAAGGTTAAAGGACCAGAAGCGTTGAGTCCTCAATAAAATAGTATGAAGCGACCCATATTAGCATTCAGTCTTTCACCTCTAAGGTCAACACAGATGTTGATCTCACCCTTCAGCCCAGTCCTTGCCCCAGGACCTGCTTGGGGGAAATCTACACACTGTAATGGTTTAAATGTGACACACTTTTTGTGGACTCCTGTGTTTGAATACTTGATTGCCTGCTTGTGACACCAGAAGTGAGGCCCACGGAGATGTGGATGAGCAGTGTCTGTCTCACACCTCTGTAGCCACAGCCACTCCCTCTCAGCACCATCCATACATTCCCTTCCATGATGCAAATGGTGAGCCCAGTCTCTTAAGCTGTTCCTGTCAGGTATCTGTCACCTAGACAAGAAAAGTCCTTAATGCATTGACCATTACTTGTCCTGTGTACCAGGCACAGGGGTACAGGGGTAAAGTTACCACAGCACATCTAATATGGACAAGAAAGGGTGGGTGGTGTTGTTTGGAATGGGTGGGGATCTTCTAAGTATACCAGTGCAAATGTCGTCAGTATGTCAGTATAAATAAGTTCCCGTCTTCCTTTCTCATGTAGGGAGCAAAGGGAGTGCGGATCCAGACACCAGACTGCAGATTTAACTCATCTTAAAGAGGAGATGGGAGCTGTGTGATAGTTCATGTCTATAATCCCAGCATGTGGGAGGCAGAGGCAGGGTGATTGGTGTGACTTCCTTCAAGGTCTACTTATTGAGTTCTAGTTCCATCCTGGGCTACAATAGGAGGCTGTAGGTGAATAAACAGAAACAGATTGGAGCTCTAGGGCAGAGTACTCACTTAGCAAATGCGAGGGTCAGGGTTCAAGCCCCAACACAACAACAACAACAACCAAACAACCAAACAAACAAAACCAAAGCAGTTGGGATATCCTAGACAGTGTACCTACTTTATCACATCAGAAGGTTGAGGTCCTTGGCTCCATGACTTCTAAAGCAGAGACATTTAGCGTATAGAAATGAAGAGGCTGCTGTGTTAATGTAACACGAAGGATTATGATCTAAAACCACAGATGGATCCAAGAAGGAAACAGTGGGCAAGGCTGGGATATGCAACAGTGGTCCTGGGAGGGACTACCCAGTGACAAGTACACACTTGGGGGCTGTCTAATAAAATGTAAAGTCTAGGCAGATTTGCTTGCTTGTCCTATGAATGAGAGAGAATTCCTTCTGTCTTCTTCAACCTTCACTATGTCCAGTTACACGTTTTCCTATTCTTATAAACTTCATTAGGGATGGGCTGTGAAGTCTTCCACACACCTACTTCCTCCAGCAGAAGGCAGAGAGGGGAACACGGAAGCACAAGACAAGATGTACATCACAGCAGACAGGAAGCCCAAGGAGGTAATAGCTGCTGGAAGCAAAGCACCTCTCCATCTGGGGTTCTAAGTGAGGAGGGTGGATTAGGTCAAGCTGCTGCTGTTGTCTGTTTGAGAGCAAATGGGTAGCAAAATCATAATCTCTTAATTCTCAGTGGTCAAACATTATCTTTATTGAATGGATGAGCATGTTTTGACCTGGGAAATAAGAATGACTGCTTTCAAAGGGGGATCTGAAACTAATACTGTTACATGGCAGGAATACTCCAATTAACTATGTTTATTATCTTGTCTCTTACCCATAATCTTCAAAGAAAACATTAGATTTTCTTTCCCCAGCTTATTTACCTTCAAAATCCACTGCCCCACCCACCACCCAATGCTGCCAATCAGTGCAAAGAACACAAGGAAACTTTAACACCAGGAGCCAGGCAGGTAGGTTGTGATTTGCTGCATTAAGTAGAGCAAGACAGAAATGCAATCAATGTCATTTGAATATTATATATGGAGGAAACAATTACAAAGCCCAGGGAATTGTCCCAAGACTGGCTTGGCATTGAAATTCTAGGCTGGAAGACTTGGATGCCTCAGAACCGTGTCTGTGAAATTCCACAGGGAGGCAGCATATCCTCACAGCGACTATAACCTGAGGGACTTAGGATGCTAACTTTTACTTCCATGAGGAGTAGAATCTCGGGCTCAAGCGTCTATCCAGGCCCTTCTCTTTCAACATCTCAAAGCATAGCTGGATGTTGGGGGCACAGCTTTGTGTGTTGAGAGTAGCAATGGTGCTGTTTCCTCACTGGGAACTAGCTGTGCGGCACACACCCAGTGTTTTATTTCATGTAACCTCCCCAGAATCCCTGAACAACATCTGGTGCCTGTCATCATTTGTCACCCAAGGACACTATGGCTCAGAGTCATGGCACACATGGACTGGGAACCTTGATTTGCTATATTTTCTGTGGAAAAATCTTTGAACTCTGAGGTGAGAGAAGGAAGGAGTCTTCCCAGATTGACTCTGTGAAATTCATGTTTACTGTTTGGATGCAAATTTGAAAGATCAGCAGGTTGGTAGTAATAGTCAGTATTGAAGAGCTGTGCCTAGTATATTGTCAAGGACTTTAAGTATGTCATACCATTTAATCCCCCAAACTGTGTGGACTGTCTCAAAGGTAGTTGTGTGCTCAGAACAAGCAGTCATTGTATATGTTCTTGTTTTAATCTGTGTCCTTCTCTATGCTGTTTATTTGGCTCAGTGCTGTGACCAAATAGCTGATGAAAGCAATTTAATTGGGAAGAGTTAACTTGCTTCATAGTTTGAGGTGCATCTCTTGGCAGGAAATTCATGGCGGTGGGAACATGGGGTATGTTGTTGGATAGTTCTTCCCTGCCCCCTGCTTGCCCTCCCGGAAATTCTACCACTGTTTATTCTGTTGATATTCTGTTGAATTCTTCTTCTTCTTCTTCTTCTTCTTCTTCTTCTTCTTCTTCTTCTTCTTCTTCT
>JADRCH010000017.1:4001852-4029502 GCA_019843965.1 Rhynchomys soricoides
GTATAGCCCTGGCTGTCCTGGAACTCACTCTGTAGACCAGGCTGGCCTCGAACTCAGAAATCCACCTGCCTCTGCCTCCCGAGTGCTGGGATTAAAGGCATGTGCCGCCACAGCCCAGCTTTGAATTTATCTTTTTGACAGGAATATGATTAAGCATGTATTAAGAGATGAGGAGAAGGTTAATTTTGCTTATATTTCTTTTCTTCTCTTTCCCTCCTTTCTCTGTACACATTTCCCTTTTATGAAATTTCTAGTAGTTGTTTTGCCTTCAGTCCTGCCTTTAGACAGGATCTTTATTTACGTCTGTATCTGAAGTTTCTGCAACTCTTTTCTCCCACTGTAAATATAATAGTGAACACATATTGGTGTGTGCATTTTACTACGTTATAGCTTGATACTCAGCAATGGCTACTCAGTTATACCTTCCTACTGTGTTCCTAGATGTGCCTACTATGTTCCTACTTTATAAAGCAGAAAAGTTTCTTTTTCTTACATTCTTTTTTTTAGATTTATTCATTTTATGTGTTTGCATATTTTTCTAAATATGTATGAGAAAGGGGCATCAGATCCTCTGGGACTAGAATTACAGATGGTTGTGAGCCACCATGTAGGTTCTGGGAATTGAGCTCAGGGCCTCTGGAAAAACAGCCAATGTTCCTAACCACTGAGCCATCTCTCCAGTCCCTATAAATCAGGAAGCTAAGGCAGTAGAGCTTCAGGGACTTGTCTGAGAACACGTAGTCAGCATTCACACTTTATTCCTAGAGTTCACAGACTTGCTAACCCTCTTCAATTGGAGTGAGGTGGGGAAGGATTTGATATTGCTAACATATTTATAATTCAACATTGAATGTGTGGGGGACATAAAACCATGCCAGGAAGCTTGGTAAGGTAGAGCAGGTTGAGACCTGGAGACTCAGTGGGCACACACTTGAGACTTAGGTGACTCCCCTCTCCCTGATTCCTGGCCTGGAACATGTGCTACACTCAGCACATTAAAAACGTGACTTATGTTCATGTAGGCCCAGAACAGAATTCTCCATGCTAATGGGGTACCTAGAGGCCCTGAGAGCTTAGCCAGGAATGCCCTTCAAATGTCAACCTTTAGTGCCCCATTTTAGGCCCCACCAACAAAATCCCAATATCTCCCAAAATGGTGCCATGGGCAGAGGAGCAAATGTTCAAAACACAATATTTAGGGGCAATTCAAACTGAAAACCTGACAAGGACCTCACCCAGGGTTTCAGATATCTATGTAGTGATGTTCCTACCATCAGCATCTTTGCTACCGTTAGGACTTGAGGGATCATTTTCCCTCAAAAGATCCCCTTTTCCCTTGAGGGATCAAAATCCACACATACACGATGACAGAAAGATGCCCTTGTTCCCTGAGGGGTCCTTTGGCAATCCAGGAAGCAAAATCCTGATATCGGTGTCTTAAGAGATAATTTCATGATTCAGAGAATGTAATGGGGTCTTAAGAGTGAAGCTGCCCCTGGAGATGTGGGAACCTGTCACCAGGATAGAGGTGTTGGAGGTGATGAGCTGAATGAGTAGCCGTTGATGAAGCTGAGGCTGGCTTCTGCCTGCTCACTCTATACCGCCCTGCATGCAAATAGACAATAAAATAGAGGAGCAATACTACCTGTAATTTACAGATTATGCTCTGGCTGCTTCAAACACAGTTTCTCCCCAAGGGTGAGCCACAGGAAGTTCCTTTTTAATTATCAGGAATTATTAAGATTACCATTTAGTAGTGACTAATTGTTTCCTATTTGGGCTTTTGAAAGTGCTTAATTACACTCAGAGAATAATGTGCTCTGGTTTTATAAATAAACCTGAATATTTTTGAAGTCACTTTTTAAAAACCCCAAAGGGAATATGCTCTAATATCTGCACATATGGAGAAGTCAATGTCTCCTCCATTCCCAGAGTGGCTGTGTAACCTTACACCAATCTATAAAATTAACACTGTGATGCTTACCTCTTTGGGGTCCTGAAGGCTGACCAATAATAGCCAGCCACTGGCTGAGCTCCAAGGCCCACAAGCTTTATATAGGTCAGCATGTTATCAATGCTACAGTTCTATAAGTCTCAACTAGGGCAATCCTCAAATGGAGAGACTATGCTGTTCAGTCTTTTGGTTTGTTTGTTTAATGCTCAATATTGATTGCCAACTCGAGGAGATTTAGATTCACCATAGAAACACACCTCTGGGTGTGACTTTGTAGAAGTTTCTAAAATAGATGAACTGAGGCAGGATGACTCACCATAAATGTGGGCAGCTCCATTCTATAGGTTAGGAGCCCCCAACTGAAAAATAAAGCCAGTTGAGGTACTAGCAGGGATCTCCTTCCCTCCCTATCTCCCCCCCTTCCCCACTCAGATAAAATGTGACTATGAAATGTGACTATCAGCCTCAGGCTCCTGACACCATCACTTCCCTGTGGTGGTGGACTCTGCCATCAAGTTGTGAGTCCTTCCATAAGTTATCCAGTATTTAGTCACAGCTGTGAGAAAAGTAACTCATACAGACTAAAGCACAGACATTAAGGACTTTGCCTTTGGTTTCACAGCGAATAAGGGCTCCATGTGAGATCCTGCGGGGTTCTTGCTCCAGGAAACAAGAGGTCTGAATGGTGGAGATAATGTGTTCCAACGGTCCACAAAACAAAATCAAGAGCAGCCCTTTCCCCCACCACACACATGCTTTTGTTTTAGAAACAAATCATTTCAGATGAGAGAACAGATGAACTGTGATTGACTCTGAGCTGGCATTTTTTTGAACAGGGCTGAGAAATATAAAGAGAGTCATTTCATATTTCATCTGCTTTTGCCTCTGTTCATCATGCAAAGATTTTTCTGAGACAAATGTGTTATTTCTTACACACCTGAAGCTGTGGCTTCACATTTTGACACTAAAACCCCAATCTGATCTAAGAGTCTTGTGTGTTTGATTCTGAAAGATGGGGCTAACGATCATTAAATACCAATGACACTCTGAAGCTCAAATATGCACCCAGAGTGAGATGCCCCTGCCTTTGGCTTCTGTAGCTAACACTTGCATCAGCTCTTTGTAGGGCGCTAACATACCTCACGTACCTTTCACAGCCCACCCAAGAGATCAGAACAGCAGATGGCATTGCCTCTGTTTCTCAAGAAGAAAGAAAGAGAGAGAGAGAGAGAACAAAGAATCAAATCTGTAAGACCTGGTTCTGGGCCGATGTCTCAGAAGGCAAGAGCACTTGTACAAACAAAAGGACCTGAGTTCAAATCCCTGGTGCCCATGTAAAAAAGCCAGGTATGACTGTGCATGCCTGTAACCCCAGTCATGGGGAGGCAGAGTCTAATGGATCCTGGAAGCACCCCGACCAGCCAGCTTAACAAGTGTCCAGCTTCTGGCTCAGTGAGAGACCCTGTCTCCAGGCAATAAAGCTGACTGATAAAGAAGCGCATCGAATGTCTCCCTTTGTCCTCTGCCTGCTTGTGCACAGGTACATGCACCCACATGTTCACATGTTTGCAACAGAGAGAGAAAAGGGGGGGGAGAGAGAGAAAGAGAAAGAGAAGAGAGAAGAGAGAAGAGAAACAATAATTATTTTTAAAAGAATACCTAGCAAAGACTGGAGTGGCAAGCATATAATCTCAGAACTTGGGAGTAGAGTCTCTAAAACCTACGCCACACAGTGACCTTACTAGCAGCTCCAAGAAGTCTTTATACATATTGGGAATCTAGTGGGCCTCCGAGATTTTACTGATTAACTGGCCACTGTTTCTCAGGAAATGCAATTAAAATAGTTGGACATAAGTCGATGCAAAGGTACACCCCGCTCTTCAGGCTTGAGGTCTCTCTTTCTTCTCAGTCATTTCCCCAAATGTTCTCCGTTGCTTCCAAAGACATAACCATCAAAGCCTGGCTTTATGGAAGCCAGAGAGATAGAGGGAGGTAAAAGAATTTATGAACTCCAGGCTAGGAGTGACCTGGGGTTAGCAGCCAGTTCCATCCATGGTGTAAAGTTCACACTGAGGGGCTAACTTTCCCTTCCAGAAGGACAGAGCAAGAGGGAATTCCCCCAGTCTCCTCTGCTCCTTCAGCAACTACAGGAGCAGTATCTTCTGTGAAGCCCCTTGGTGTTGCTCAGTGTAAAAAGGCCATTTGCATGCACTTTTGAAAATAAAGTACCTGATGTCTTTTTAAATTTTGCTTTGCATTTTTTCCCTTGTAGAAACAAAGGGGCTTTCTTCTTAGTTAAATGTTCCCCTTGAGAAAAGCAGCATAAAATCTTTCCCTCCACTTTTCTATTCTCTTCCGTTTCTGTGGAAACAGAAAAATATAAACTAGAAAAACTATAAAATATATATATAATATATATAGTTTATATATATAATATAAACTGTAAAAATATAAAGTAGAACGGTCTGTTTTCAGACAAAAGGTCCACTTGCAGATGAACAGAGAACATTGGGCCTCTGCTGGCTCCTGATGGTCTAGTCACCCTCCACCCAAACTAAAAGGTCTGAATAGAAAGATTAATAGCAGCAAAGATTGCCTAGTGAACCACTGACTGGTAAAATCCATGCTCCTGATAAGCTTGAAAACAGCAGGGTGTCTTTTTGGAGAAAAAGATGAATGTAAATGGCAGGTAATATGTAAGATTGTTTCCTCTCCCACTCTGACCCCCCATTAGCAGAAGAGGAAAGGGAGGAAGGAACTGCGCCATTAGGATTATGAACACTGTTCTCTGGTGAGTCAGCATGCCCCCCATTTTGATTAGACTGGCTCCCTGTTCTAGGGAAATGAAAATAATCTGCCTCAGTTTTCATTACTTGAAGTCTCTTGGATTTGTTTTGCATACTGTGGGTTCTCCTGAAAACACATTAAGCCTGTATTCCATGTCAGTGGAAGGATGAGGATGTTCTCACTTCCTGAGAACCGCCTCAGGAACGGCGGTATCACCGCCTCATAGTGCTTCTTTCCATAAAAACCTGTGGTGGTCAAACTCTGTGCTGCTTTAGAGTCCTTGCTTGTAGCCCCTGGAAGGCCCTTCCGTCCACAAACCTCACTGAAGTAGACTCTTCCTTGGCTTCGACTGAAGCAGGGAGATAGATTTCTCATTAGGGAGCTATGTAAGCTACTCCAATTCCTCCTCCACCTCTTTCACACACACACACACACACACACACACACACACACCCTTCCTTTCTTCATTTTCTCTTTTGTAAAATAAATTCACAACATTTTTCAGACAGAATTTACTTTTCTGTGTATATTTTATCTTTAACTTGCTTGGACCTCTTCAGCTGAGAGACAGAAAGATTTGAATAGTGAGTTGAGGGGAGTCCAGCCTGGCTCCAATGACTTCAGAGAGTCATTGCTCCTGACATTACCAGTCTCTTGTCCTAGATCCACTCTCTATTATGTTGGTGTGTGAAAGGGGCCAGTGGCAGGCAGTGCTCTCTTCCCCCTGGTTCCCCTCCCATGCTCAAGCAAACAATAAACTTGCCTGAACTGGACGCCTGTGCCACAGGCTCTCTGATGGTAGGAATGAACAGAGGCACACATGTGCACCACTTCTGGGGCTCTGGAGTGAAGCGTTGCCTTTATCCAAGTTGAGACCTTGGTGTAGCTCACCTAAAGCAGAACTCACAGTGGTGAACTCCTTCCTAGCTCACTGCTTAGGGCATAGGAAGAAGGGTAGATTTCTAGTGCTGACTTAAAAAAAAGAAAGAGGTGTGTGTGTGTGTGTGTGTGTGTGTTCCCATGCTTGCAAGGCAAGCTCTCTACCAATAGTGCTATCTGCATCCTCCCAGTGTTAACGGAAGTGCTATGCTCACACCTGTATCCATGCTCTCTCTATTGAAGAACAGAATCCAAGACACTCCCTGACCCTTGCATCTGAGGGTACAAAAATGCAAACCTGGATGTGAAAAGTGGTTGCACAGGATGCCCCCTGCCCCACTTCTGATGGTCCTGCAGTGCTGACCTGCACAGCCAGTTGCTGTCCACAAGACCAAGTTCATCAAAACCCAGCAATGATAGGTGTCTCAGGTGTGGTTTCCTTTCATAGCTGTGGAGACTGAGGTGCAGGTCCTTGCTGTTCAGGAGTGAACCTGGCTCTCAAGACTCACACTTAATCAACCTCCAGTTTACTTCAGGAAAATGAACTGTCTCTTGAGGAAGAGCCAAGGAAGGCAGGAAAGGAGGAATGATTGTTAAAATTCACATTGTTGTCCACTGTTGTTGATTATGAGGCCCAAGTGAGAGTGAGTTCCCTCCCCATAGACCTGGGCTGGTTCATTTGTCACAGAAACCAGTTGGGTTCTAGCAGGGCACTCTTTGGGTACAGTCCCTCCTTTCTCTTTCTCTCTCTCTTCCTCCCGTCCTCCTCTGGCCAAGTTTCAGAAGCCCCAAAATGTATACGACTTGGAGGACTCCTTTTCAGAAAGAAATTCTGCGCCATAAATATAATGTTCTCTGAGTACTGGGTAGGGTTGCTCAGTGGTTGAGACCTTTGCCTAACATGGTTTGAATTGTTTAAAAAATTACAGCAATGACGACAGCAAAATCCTTAGGAAAGTAAGTATACTCACAGCACAAGAAAGGACCAAGTTTTCAACTCAAATGGCTCTCTCTGGAGCATCCTGGGCCCCTCTGTGCTTGTTTGGTTCTTCTCTCCTGAAGAAGTGCAAGGCTCTGTGCCTCAGTTATCTACTCTGATCCGTTAGCATCTGTGTTCTCTCTACTTGTTAGACATCTTGGGTAAATTCAGAGGCTCCATCTGTCATGCTCCTGAATGTTTGGCTAAACTCTATGGTTTAGAAAACAGCCTTTGCTAGAGACAGAGCATGCTTACAAAACCAGCCACGAGGCACTTTATTCAGTGTTCCATTTACATTTATACCAGGGTAGGTCTGTCTTCCATGCTTCCACCTATGGAGGACAATCATGGGCTTCTTGGCACAGGGAAACCTAGACTTGGAGTTAAAATCTCAAAGAGTTTTCTAATCTTCTCAGATGCCCAATGTCCAGAGACTTGGGATTTGTTGGTCATTGCCATCTTTTTTATAAGGTCCCAATGGAAAGGTCCTTGCTGATGAAAGTGCCAGTCTGGCTTGACCCCTGCTAGCCTATGTCCAGGCTGTCTGGAGTAGAGGCAGAAGGTCATTTTTGTGGTTTTGCCTATTGCAGCATACACACCTGAGTTTGTATTTACTGGATCTGTGGGAAAGTCTAATTTACGGCTTACCATATGGCATGCCTACGCATGGACACAAACGATAGGCTCATCCCAAAGATGCACTGTTGTAAAAGACTTTGACCTTGTATGATAGGCATATTATTTTCCAATTGTCAGAGAAAGGACTGGTGTCTCAAAGTAGCTGTGAATTGCAACCCTGCCATGTATCTGCACATAGTTGCCTTGGAAACCTAACCCTGACATTGTTAAGCTTGGCCCTGTTCTGTCTCCAAGCAGAGGAAGGGGCAAGACTAGGGATTAGAACAACGAAGCTGTGGGCTCTGGAGCATGCACTGCTGCTCTTTATTGTGCATTTGTGGGCAAGTAGCTTTGGCTTTTGGGTTTTTTTTTTTTTTTTCATTTCTTTTTTTAAAATCATCCCTAGCTAACCTGGAATTAACTCTGCAGACAAGTCTGGCCTTGAACTCATAGAGAGCAACCTACCTTTGTCTTTGCCTCCTAAGTGCTGGAATTAAAGGTGTTCATCACTACTGCCTGGCTTCAAGTTGCTTTTAGCTTTAACGAAGGAACCCTAAACAACAGGGCATGAGCAGATCTCATCTCCCAGGATCAAGGAGCCAACTGAAGGAGATAATTATCGGAATGGTACATATACAATGTTAATATGCATATTGTCTATATACATAATATATCCATCATTCTTTTGGATCTTTGTTGTCTACAGGTTATTCAGCAATAAAAGTTCAGTATTGAATGAATATAATGGAAATTCATTTTGGGTCAAGATCGGGAACACTAGCAGATGCTATAAAGCAAAGCAAATGGAAACAGATCAGTAAACTCAATATTTTCTTATTTCAGTTTTAACCTTTGATAATAAACCATCCAGGAAAACACTCATTCATTCATATATATATATGGATCTCTGCATGTACCAGCCACCATGAATGACTCTCAGATCTAAGTGTGAGTGAGTTACTGGGCAGAGCTTTTTAATGAGACCCAAGACTTCCTTCCGAATTGTTGCTGGCATCACACTAGCAGATTAATTTTTGAATTGATTGGTCTCGGGTGTATCTTGGAGGTAAGAAACAGAGAGCAGCATCCTTTCCCTTCCCACCTTTCTAGTGTAACTTTCAGGTACAAATATAGATGGAAGTGCTGCTGTTGCTGGCATGACACACTTTCACAGAGGCTAAGATTAGACAGTTTCAGGAGAGGAGCTGGCAAGGCTGTGGTCCAGCTCGGGAGCCCCCCATTTGCTTTTCCATACACTAAAATAAAATAGATAAACACCCCTACATTCGCTAATTACCTACTATGTGCTACTGGTGAGTCAGGGGAGATCATGGAGACATCCTTGCTTAATGTATTTGCAAAACTGTTGAAAAGAGAAGGAATTTTTGGAATTTAGAAGAGGGAATTTCATTAATCAGGCAGCCAGTGCCTCAGATTCTGGACTGGGACAGTTAGAAATCTGCTGGGCTACAATAGAATAATTTACTGTAACCCCACAGAAAGAACTGTACTCAGCAGAGCAATCAAAGCCCTTATCGGGGGCAAGGGTTCAAACCTAGCATAACTTACTTTTCTTCTGCATTCTAATCTCTCCCTGTCTCTGTCACATTTTCTGTCTCTCTTTGTCTCTGTCTCATTTTCTTTCTGTCTCTCTCTGTCTCTTTCTGTCTCTCTGTCTCCCTCTTGTTTTTTGTCTCTGTCTTTGTTTCTCTCTCCCTCCTTTTCTCTCTCTTTCTGGATTTTCAAGACAGGGTTTCACGGTGTAACCCTGGCTCTCCTGGAACTCACGTTGTAAACCAGGCTAGCCTTGAACTCACAGAGATCTACTTGCCACCGCTTCCAAAGTGCTGGGACTAAAGATGTGTGCTACTACCACCCAGCTTCTATTCTCTCCTTTCAGACATCCTGGGTTGGCTACCTAGAGCTGCCAATCGACTCCTCTGCTCAGAAGCAAAGATGAGCATGAGCTGCCATTTCTGAACCTTAATTCCAAACTTAGGATTTATTACCTTCCTTGACTTACATATCTAGTCCCAAGCTGACATGATCATACTGTACAAGCCAAGATCACTACTAGGGGAATATTCTCATTGCCCACAAGTGCCAGGCAAAGTCAGACTGTGCCCAGAAAGGACTGTTCAGAAGTCAGTGTGTCCTTCCCATATAATTAGCAAGATGATTTTATTATCAGTAATGCTTAGGGGCTATATAATAAATAAAAAGTTAGCTAAAGTTAGCCAGTAGACTGTCAAACAATAAAATAATGGCATTAACCACATAGCAAGACCCTTAGGGATAGGCAGGTTCATTCAGACATGTATGTGTTCTGAGTAACCGTGTAAGCATCTCCACACTTCCTTCATAGTACAAGATGGCTGCTATAGATTTAGACAAGATGGCTGTTGGTGGTTTAGATAAGACCTCACCATGCTCCTGTTAGCATGGACAAAGGGGTGTGTGATGTAAGAACTGGTCTTGATTATTTCGTGGATGTATCATATACAAAAGTTGTTTTGTCCAGAGCCTTCCCAATAAACCTATCCTGGGGTCATTTTGATCAACCCTAGGTCACAAAAACAAGACCAGATTCACAGAATTCTGGAACAAGATGTATATGGATGGCTTGGGATCAGGCTTAAGAAATGGGGGGTTGGGAGGATCAAGAATTGACAAGTGAAAAACAGGCTCAATTCAAGCAGCAAGAATTTATTTTAATGTTGGCTTCGATAACTGGCAACTCGGCCTAGTTGAACAAAAAGAAAAAACTATGAAATGAAACTCAGGAAAGGGTTTAATCAGTAATGGAGAGCAAGGTGGGGAGACAACAAGAACCTCAGCTTTGATCGGATTCTTTATGCTGTGGCATGCATGAAACAAAGATGCATGTCATTCTGCGGGCAGAGGAACAAGGCTCCTGGTCAGTAGGCGTGACCTAGAGACTTCTGATGCTCTGGGTATTCCCCTCTAAATCCCCAAACGAAGGTCTCTAGCACATTGAGCCCTCAGTCCTGGAGGGTAGCTCATAGCCCAGACCTACGTTAGCAGACTGTCATGCACGGACTAGGTAAGGAGTGGAAGTGAGAAAGGAAGGAATTAGAAAATTATTAGAGACAGCTGGGGTAAAATTTTATTTCTAACTTTGAGAGTAGTGATGCCCAAAATAAAAATAACATGAATAGATATAAGGTGGCATGATGACTTTAGTCAAACACACTGAGTTAAGTGCTAATAGGAGATCTGTTTTATTGATCCATGGTACTCATTCTCCCCCGACTCCCCCCACACACATTGACTATGCTTAGTCATGTGATTTTCTTGAGCAATGAGACATTAATACTATGCAGGTAGAGGCTTGATAACAAGGGTGGGCCTCTTGGAGTCAGGCACTGTGCTGGGAGCAAACCCAGCTAGACTGATTGTTGCTGGCTGTGTGTAGGAGGGGTTACCTTGTACGTTATTGTTTAAATTAGTCAACTCAAGAATTGACAAGGGATAGTGAAGCATCTTTGCTTTGAGACAGTGGTTCTCAACCTTCCTAATGTCATGATCCTTTAATACAGTTCCTCATGTCGTGGTGACCCCCAACAATAAAATTACTTTTGTTGCTACTTCATAACTGTGATTTTGCTACTGTTATGAATTGTAGCGTAAGTATTTGTGTTTTCCTTTGGTTGTGAAAGGGTCATTCAACACCTAAAGGGGTTGTGACCCACAAGTTGAGAACAGCTAGCTGCCTTATGTCAACATGCTTTAGAAGTTTTACTGGCTGTGACGGATCATTATAACAAAATCTGCAGAGGCTCTCAGTGACATGCCCCTCAAGTTGAGAGATCTGGGCTTTACATTTAATTGTGCAACATCAGCATATGCTGTGGGTTGATGTGATTTGAGTGGGTTTCCCAAAGTTTGCCATCTTCCAAGCTTGATCCCTAGATTGCTGTCACAGCGGAGGAAACCTAAAGCAGTACTGCCTAGAGGAAGGTGATTATGTCATGGGAGCTCTCCCTTGATTAATGGATGAATGTTGGGGCTGGAAAGAGGTGACTTAGTGGTCAAGGAAGAAAAAGGACAAAAAACCTCTCCCTTCCAACACATGAATAGAGAAATGAAAGGTTTTAATGTAAGAGTGTCATGAACAGAAATAATTTTTTAGAAACCCTCATAACTGAATTTAGTATGTTCTTCTCATCTGGATCTTTCTAAATTTCTCTCCTTGACAGAACCAATTAGCAACATCTCATGGAGAGAGTCATAATTTGACAATGCTGAAGCCCTGGGAATTAGGCAGTTCCTCCTTATCTTCCATCAGTGAGCCTGAGAAGCAATTGTCAGTTGCAAATTGGTCAAGCTGCCAGTTGTCCCAGCATTCCTGAAGCCTGTCCTTTGGTTAAGAAGAGAAGATAGCTTCAGAGGTGTTTGAGGGCTCTGAACCAGGGGCTTAGGTCAAATAAACAGGTTGTCTTAAGACCTTGAGCTAACGTTCTGCTGTGAAGTCTGACCTCTAAGAGCTCCTAATCATTAATATCCATAGAAGAGCCAAAAATTTCAAGTTGGCATTATCCATGTCTGTTTAATACACAAATCACACACTATGCTATAACTGAGGCAGAGAAAGGCAACTCTGTTCTTCTTTTTCTTTCACATGTATGTGTGTATGATGTGAACACATGGATAATATATGTACATTTGAATGTATGTAGGTATACATGTGTACCAGTGTATTAGCCAAGGGTTCTCTAAATGATGGTACGTATAGCTCCCAAGTCAGAGGGGGAAGAGAAGGAAGAGGACAAGGAGAAGGAGGAAGAAGAGGAGGAGGAGGAAGAGAAGGAAGAGGAGGAAGAGGAGGAGATTAGCTTGGCTTAGGAGCTATGGTCTAGGTAGCAGTGGCTGTCTCATGATGGGAAGGTAGAGAATTCAACAGCTGTTCAGTTCGTGAGAAAGGATGTCTCTGAGTTCCAATCTGGGCAGGTGTCCTGAAGGGATCCTGGAAAGCTGCTGACTACCAGTTTATGTCGGAATCTGAAGCAGTAGGTTCTAATGCGGGTAAAGGAATGCCTTAGGAACAGGATAAGATTGACTTGGAAAGTGGGAGTGAAGGCCGTTGAGATAAGCCTTGGCAAATACAGGGATGTATTAAAAGGACTAGGAGCTATGGAGAGAATAGAAATGTCCACCTTCAGACATCTGGGAAAGAGCCTAGGGCTAGGTTAAAAACAAAGACCTTGAATAGGGTGGTAAGGTACACCTTTAGTACCTGCTCTGGGCTACACAGCAAGTACAAGGCCAGCCTAGGCTACATTATGTGATCTTGGAAAGAGAGAGGAAGAAGGAGAGAAGTGGAAAGACAAGACACTGGAGAGAAAATGAGACCTTTTGCTGGCCTCTTGTTCTCATAGGTACAAGTAGAAATGTACTGCGGGGTTCCAAAAACGGGGCATGGTAGCAGCTCCCTGAACCACATGACTAAACCAGACAATTAAATATTCAATGGCTGTATCTAGTTGTTTTGTTTTTCAAGACAGGGTTTCTCTGTGTAGCCTTGCCTGTCCTGAAACTCACTCTGTAGACCAGGTTGGCTTCGAACGCATAGAGATCCTCCTGCCTCTGCCTCCAAGTGCTGGAATTAAAGGCGTGAACCATCACCACCCAGCAACTGGTGCATCTTGTAATCTATGGCATCTGAGAGCATCCAACTTTATGATCTAATTCTAGATTTCTCTACTTATAATGCATTTCCTTTAGCCTGAGGTCTTGAGAATCCTGTTAAACATTATGGCCTTGCCTGATTTCATTTGGTGTTAACCATGTCCTCTGAGTTAAAGTGAGTGATTTGCTGAAAAGCAATAGCACACTGAAGCCTCTGTCCCTGCTGGTTCTTAGGTCACATGTCAGATAGACACAAATTTTTATTTTATGTTTATCCTCCAAATTTTCACAGGATGATGACGCAGGATGATGACGCAGGATGATGACGCAGGATGAATACACGGTTAATGAAAAAAGCAGATGAGCTTAGTACCCCACTACTATATTTGAGACATAGTGTGCCACTGGGTAACAATAGCAAGCACATTGGAAATGAAATTGAGGAAATAACTCAAAATGTAAGCCAAAGGAATCAAGAGGTAGCCGATAGAAGAAGTAAGAATAGGTCAATCCTGTGGGGGAGCAAAACATTCATACAAAGCACAAAGAGTGAAGAGGAAATAAAAAAGAAACACTACAAAACAAATAAACAAATAGATATCTCCACAGTAAAGGACACAACTGCTCAGAACGAAGGAAATGTAAGCACAAAGGTTAAAATGAGACCTGCATCAGAGTGCATGTAGTTGTGTGCCACCATGATTCCTTCTTAGGACCAGAGTGCTTTATTTTACTTTTCTTCCAGAGCCAAGTTGATAGCTGATGACCCAAAGATGATATTTTATCAAAGTTCAGGCTTTTTTGTAGAGATCAAGAATAAACTGCTGTCCAATCTGGAACCAGGGCACGAAAGCCTAGCTTCTGCTCGTGAATGCTTTTCACTTCTGAGATTCACTGTGCAATTGGCTGAGGTTTCTATTGACTCATAGCTCAACCCAATCCCGATCTCCTTTTACTTTTTTCTTTTTTACTGTTACAAGTGTTACTGTTATGAGTCTCTCACCTGAAGGAAAAGGAGGAAAAGAGGGAAAGAAGAGGAATGGTAGAGGCAGAAAAATGAGGAGGGTGTGTGTGGTGGTTTGAATAGGTATGGCCCCAACAGAGTCACGTGTTTGATTGCTTGGCCCATACGGAGTAGCACTAATAGGAATTGTGGTCTTATTGGAGTAGCTATGATCCTATTGCAGGAACTGTGTCACTGTGAAGGCTGGTTTTGAGGTCTTATATGTGCTCAAGCTATGCTAAGAAGGAGACACACAGTCTCCTTCTGCTTCCTGTGGATCAAGATGTAGAACTCTCTGCTCCCCCAGCACCATGTCTGCCTGGATGCTGCCATGCTTCCTGCCATGATGATAATGAACTAAACCTCTGAAACTGTAAGCCAGCCCCAATTAAATGTTTTTCTTTTTAAGAGATGTCATGGTCCTGGTGTCTCTTCACAGCAATGAAATCCTAACTATGACAGGGAGGAAGAGAACAACATGAAGCTGGGAAGTGGGGAGATGTTGGAGGGGAAAGAGGGTAAGATACTGTGGAAATACACGGTATTCATGTACAAATACAATGCACAGTGTATGAATACAGTGTATGAAATTACAAAGGAATAAATAAAAACAAATAAGAGCTGTTTCCACCAAGCTTCTTATATGATCATCTGCTTCAGAATCTAAACTAAGACCATACTGAGGTATAGTATGGTAAATTTCAAGCATCAAGAGACAAGAATGAGTCCTAAAAGTTTTCATAAAGGGGGAAAGGGGGAAATAAAATAACATTAGATTTCTCAACATCAACCTTGGAATCTAGAAAATTATGTTGTAAATGAGAAAGTATTTCCGTCCTAGATTTAGATTTATCCTGGATTATAGAGTTTTCCATAGAAACATGCAGCTGCCATCTAAGCTTTGAACCTGGAATGTTCCTCAAGGCCCTTGTGTTAATTTCTGGAGGATAGCAGAGGTTTCAGGGGGAGGCAACTAATGTAGCATCTTTAGGCCATTAGAACCCTGGGTATGAATAACACAGCAAAACCCTGGTCCTTTTTTCTTTTTCTCACTGTTTCTTGGTCCTGAAATGAATGGCTTTACTCCACCACATGCTGCCTGAGGTGATGTTTACCTCACCACAGGCCCAAAGGTAATGCAACCAAGTAAGTATGGGCTAAACTCTCCAAAGCAGTGAGCCAAAATGTAGTCTTTCTTTTTATGCATCATTTCAGGGGTTTATTACAACGATAGAAAGCTGACTGACACACCACTGCCATGAAAAGAAAGATGAACCAAAAGTGTTTCCTCACAGGCCAGTACTCAGTGAGTCTGTGCCTTCCCTAGTCTACTGTTAGAAGCAAATAGAAGAAAGTGAAGCAAGGAATAGTTGGAGTAGACAAAGAGTGCACCAAGCATGTATAAGGAGTGACCAGGCTGAAGGAGACGACCAAGAGAGCAGGAGACATGGTTGTTGGAAGATAGTATTATCTCAAAAGCTGGCAAAACAACAAGCTTAAGAGTGCAGCTGAGACAGCTAAGGGGAAACTTTGCCTAGACAGCTTCAGAAGGATGGAGAAACTCAACAGTGAGCAATGCAGGAACAAAGAAAATCATTATTACTAGTAATACAATAGTAATGTACACAGTGTCTATTAACTTCAGCAGGAATATGCATTTATAAGCAAAAAGAGGCATGATTCTATTGAGCAGAGTCATGTTTCATACTTAGAGGAATGTCAACATACTCTTGGCTTAGTGCAATCAGGTATATGTTGGAATGGTGAAGAAAAGGGAAATGGTAGGAAATGGTGGTGAGCAGAAACCTTATGGGACAGGCAGTGGAGTCATGGGACACCTCTGAAACAACTGAGCCAAGAATTATCAGTCTGTGTAAAATATGGTGCCTAGAGGAGGCGAAGGGAGAGCTACAGGCAGGCTACTTCTGAAGGGTAGATGGAAGATGGTTTGGTCCTGATAACTTTTCATGAACTGCCCGATTAGACTTGTAAAGCCATGCACCTGCATCTCTTTAAGAAGCCACAGCAATTTTTACTTAATAAAAAGTTAGAAGCTAAAGTCAATGTCTGATTTGTAGTGAGGGTGGCAAGTGGAAGGGGGGGAGCTGCAGGGCTGGATGAGTAGTCAGGATAGCAAGCACCATTGCTCCACAGAACACGGAGCTTGTCTTGGGACAAAGGAGTCCCAGAAATCAGTACGTTTCCTAAAATCCAAACGATCATGACTCTTTCTTTTTAGATTCATTTGTGTTTAGTTTTTTGTTTGTTTGTTTGTTTGTTTTGATACAGACTTTCATATAACCCAGACTGACCTCATGCTAACTTTAAGTCTCAAGATGATCTCGAATTTCTGATCTTCTTGCAAAGTGCTGGGATTATAGGTTTGTTCCACTCTGGCATTTTTAAAAATGCAATATTGAGGATGGAACATGGGACCTTTGTGTGTTCTAGGCAAGCACTCTAGCAACTAAATTGTATTCCCAGCTTCATTATGACTCCTTTACACTTAGTTCCTGTTAATGGGTTTGAAGAACGATGACAAATCCATCCATTCTACTCTAATGGCATGATCTGCAGAAGATACTGCTAACACAGCACACCCATGATCCCTGCAACTCATAACATCCATCCAGAACACAAAGACAAAGAATGACAGCACATTAAAATTCTCCATAGAAGTCTCTGAGGGTCAGATAACTAGACAGCAGCTTCTATCCATGCCAAAAGACCTGATGAGTTTGGCCTCCCTTTGCTCCACTTGCCTAGTTTGAAGGCCCATGTTCCTGATGTTGTCTGAGTCTTTTGAGAAGCAAATGCTAAGGCATGAGTAAACGAACATGCGTGTGTATTAGGAGAAATACTGTGAGGGGTGATGGAGAGGTTTAGAAAGCCAGCAGACTTTATTACAAGTTCATCACCAGTGAGGGGAAGTAGGTCCAAGGGCAGGCCTAATGAAAGAGGGGTCAGGCCACTTTGGAGTCCTGTGCTCTTCAGGAGTGAGTCTGCCTCAGTCATACCCATGCTCACTGGCAAGCCTGGCGTTGGCCCAAGCATGGTGGCACAGTGCAGAGCCCAGAACTCGGGTCTGTTTGTCAGTTGTACTCCCTGCAGCTGGAGTTCTGTGATTCCCCTTTCCAGGACGGCCACATTCCACCTAGGAAAATGGAAAGAGTTGAAGGTTTCAGATTGGCCTATGCTGGGTGTATGACCCTAGCATTACAGAGGAACCAGAGTGGTTAGGACCAGACTTCAGGCAACAGCAGGCAGGTTGGTGCGGTTGGTCATCTGCCTCTTAACAGGCTCATGGTGGCCTCTGTATGGGCACCTATAGGGAGGGTAGGGTGGAGATTTTATTAACCTGGACTGAGCAGTGAGATTAATGGAAGGAAATCAAGGCTTCAGGGCACAAAACTCAGTGTGTAGGGAGGATGTTATCTTCTAATCCCAGCCCTAGGAAGGTAGAGATAGGAGGATCCTTGGGGCTCAGTGGCAGCCATTTTAGCATACATGGTGAACTTCAGATCAGTGAGAGACTCTTTCAACAAGATGGGGGCCAGAGAGATGGCTCAGTGGTTAAGAACTGTGGTTGCTTTTTCTGGTTCAATTTCTAGTATTTACATGGTGGCTCAAAACCATCTTTCAACTCCAGTCCCAGAGGACCTGATGCCCTCTTCTGGCTTTTGTAGGCACTAGGAACACACAGAGTACACAGATATACATGCAGACAAAACACCCATACACATAACAAATAATTACTATTGTTTTCCAAGACAGGGTTTCCCTGTGTAACAGCTCTAGCTGTCCTGGAACTCTCTTTGTAGACCAGGCTGGCCTCGAATTCATAGAGATCCACCTGCCTCTGCCTCCTGAGTGCTGGGATTAAGTGCATGTACTACCATGCACAGCTAAAAAAAAAAAAAATTAATTAAAAAAAATCCCCTCTTAACACAAGAAGGGCAGTTCCTGCAGAACAATGCTCGAGGTTGCCCTCTGGCCTCCATATGCATGTGCACATTCATGTAATTGCACAATATGAACATGCACATACGCTAGACTCTAGTGCTAGTGAGGAGGATGGCCCTTGAAGAGCTACAATTAGATGCTGAACCAACAAAAAAAGTTAGTCCATTAAGTATTTGTTCATATCCAGTGAACACCAAGAAAACAGTATATATATGTACATATGTTTATTTGTGTATATGTGCATATGTATATTATATGTATATGTGTGTATATTTATATATGTATACATGTGTGCACACACATATATATGAATATACGAATAGTATCCTTGACCTTTAGGTGCTTATGACAGAGTTTTATTTAGTCATACTAAATTTAACCAGTGTACATGACATAACTCCTTCCCCTTCCAAATGAGCCACCTCATTCACTTAAAGCATCTGTACAAAAATTAAAGGTCAGTGTATTAGTCAGGGTTCTCTAGAGTTACGGAACTTATAGGTAGTCTCTATATAGTAAGGGAATTTGTTAATGACTTACAGTCTGTCCCCAGCAATGGTCAGCAGTAGCTGTGAATGAAAACCCGAGGATCTAGCAGTCGCTCAGTCCCACAAGGCTCGTAGGTGAAGATCAAATCTTCCTCCTTCCAATGTCCTTATGTAGATCTCCAGCAGCAGGTGTGGCCCAGATCAGAGGTGTGCATACCACCACACCTGAAACTTCTGTCTTCCAGACTCAAGATCTAGATCACAGGTGAGCTCTCTAATCCTGGATTGTAACTCACTCCAGATATAGTCAAGTTGACAACCAGAAATAGACAGTACAGTCAGTTACTTTGCCTAGTATCCTTTTAGAGATGTTGGATAGTACCATTTTAGGCCTTAGTTACTAGTTTCCTGCAAATCAGCATGTAAATTCACTTGTGACACCATGTCTAGAGTCCCCTCCCACCACTGCATAATTACTTAAATTAATAGAAGTCATCTGTTATGTTATTCTTTAAAGGGAGATACAAACAATCATCTATAATCATATATTCACCCCACATCAGGCACCAAAGACAGATCAAAGGAATGGTAGCCAAGTCCAGCTTGGTGAACCAATAAATTTATTGGTGGGTGACATGAAAAAACCCACATCAATGAGAGTCCAGCTCCATCATGGTGACCACAGGGTGAAGGCTGTGCTACTGGAGTCAGTCCCATCTTTAGTTAGCCTTGTACTGCTCACATATTCTAATACATCCCAAGAGCATGGTGGCTAGAAGAAGAGTGTGGAAAGACTATCTTTTCTCCTTCCTCTAGAGAGTGTTAGTAACCTCATTACCATTACCAAAGACCTACATATCATTGTGTTGTTCTATTAATTGCATTGTCATGACCACTGTCCCAAGTTATGTTATAGATGACCACAGCTTTGTGGTAGCTATGACCAAGTAATAGCCAAGAAAAACATCATTGATTCCAAGTAGCATAAACATCACCCATAAAGATACACCTATTAGAGTTGAGTCCTGTTTAAGTTTAGCACCATCAAAAGGGTTGTCAAGCCCAGGAGAGTGAATGGCAACTTCACCTGAAATACTTCAGAAACACTGAAAACTTTCTGTCTCCTTACTTGAGACATTGGGAGCTATATGCTTCCCTATCAGAATATCTGAGCCATCAATAGCTCGAAGATGATTCCTAGTCAGTTATAAAGCTTCACCCTGCCTTAGTATGAATTTGTTACCCACTGAACTGTTAAGGAAACTATCCCAGAGAAGTTATCTGAAGTTGCACTGTGAGTCATGGAACCACATCAGAATCTGGACACTTGGCTTCATCTGTGCTTTTGTGTCGGATCATCATTGCTGCTGGCCCAGTGTCATCTGCCAGGAGTGGTCTCCACCCAAATTCCAGCTCTAGTGATCTGTCTTGGCAGGAGAGCCATCCTTCTTATCAAAGCTTTCTGAAATGAAATCCAAAAGACTCTGCTATTGATTATTAAATGGCACCACATGCTGATTCTTTATAGAACAAAATCACCTATGGAATATAAAAACAGGGGAAGGATTTAATGTTTCCCCGCCTATAATCCCAGCCACATGGGAAATTGGGGCAGAAAGATCTTGAATTCAGTGCCAGGCTGGGGTACATAGTAAGGCTCTGCCTCAAAAGAAAAATGAATATATATATATAACAAAACTGGAGGTCAACCAGATGGTTCATTGGGTTAAAGTGCTTGCCATACAGCTTAGTAACCTGAGCTCAAGACCTAGAATCTACACTAAAAAGCCCGATGTTACAGTGGACATCTGTAATCCCACCATGTCTATGATGAGGTAGGAGGTGGAGCAGGAGAATCTCCTGAGGGCTCATGGGCTAGCTAGCTTGGAGCATGTAGCAACAGAAATGAGAGATTCTGCTTCAACAAAGGAGGAGAGCTTCACTCCAAATATTTACCTGTGACATTCATGAGACACACTATGACCCAGATGCATTTGCAGTCAAAACCCCCACTCATACGAAGAATGAGTTTAAAACTTAATTTGAAAAAGACAGAGGAAAGAAATTAGTCTTTGTGCTAACTGAACAATCATGGCAAAACACTTAATTCAGAGTTCTGTCCATTCACAGAAATTAATTCTGTTTTCAAAAGTAGCAGGATCGTCAACTAAAAATGAAAAGAGCTCTTCAAATGACGTACACCGAGAACTCATTATTGACTTGCTAATTCGCCCCACCTCCAAATGTTTCACCACTTGAAGGGTTGTGTATGTATTAGATCTCTTGTCTACATCCTTCTCCTTAGCATTAATGAGCATCTCAGGGACTTGCTGGACAGCATCCCATCATGTGCACACACAAACCACACTGGAAGTTCAAAGCACTTCCCTCCTCTGGGAACAGTGTCATAACGTTTCATTTAGAGTACATTTCTAACTCCATTGTAACAAAAAGCGATTGCATTAGTAATGTGGTGCCTTGAGGGGATGGTTCAAAATTTGTGGGAAACGTGGTGGTATACTGGGCCATTGGTCTAAATACTAAAAACAAGAAGAAACTGGCAGAAACCCAGATCCTAAAGATACCGCATCATTCTAACCATGGACTACAAGGCAATTCAATAATGCCTTTTAATTACTAATTTTTTTCAAATTGCTAATCCCTAATATTGTCTACTGTTAGCCTTAGCTGTATTAATTTGACCATATTTTTGAGGATATACAGAATTCTGTTATATTCCTACTTGACTCAGGAAGATAAATATTACAGATAGATAGGCAGGTAGCTAGATAGATATTTAAAATTAAAGCATTCATCTGACAAGTAATTTTCAGGAAGAAATTAACAAATCAAGTAACATTTTGCCTTAGGGATTAAGACTTGACATGTCAATTTTTCTCTAAAAGTATATTTACAACATCCAGTGGGGGGGGGGCTGGGTGGGTGGGTGTATATGCACACCCACACCCACACCCAGATCCACACACCTTAATACAGCCTACCTTACTTTTCCCAGGTTACACCCCTGCCTCCCACACAAGCCCTCACTTGAGAACTTTCACGTATATCCTCACACACTTGCAGTCACACACGCCCTCAGAAATCACATACCTGTGAATATTTTTTGCTTGTTTGTTTCAAGATAGACTCTTGCTATGGAGTTCATGCTGACATGATATCTATCCTGGGCTGAAAACCATGTAGCCCAGGCTGCCTGGAGCTCATATTCCTCTTGCATCCGCCTTCTCAGTGATAGTTTTACAAGCTGGCTTTGCCAAGCCTTCAGGAAAAGAGTCTTAAATGTAGGAAATGCAGTTCATAGGTGTCTGGTAAGATGGGGGAGCTTTC
Source organism: Rhynchomys soricoides (assembly GCA_019843965.1). Lineage (NCBI taxonomy): Eukaryota > Metazoa > Chordata > Mammalia > Rodentia > Muridae > Rhynchomys > Rhynchomys soricoides. Next base: position 4,023,521 of record JADRCH010000017.1, read on the forward strand.
TATAATTCAAGGGAGGAAATGTACCCCCTCTTTCCCATCTGCTTATGCATTCTATCACATAAATGATGCTTGTTGGTATCGATGAATAAGCCGCTTTATATTCGTTGGGTTATAATCTAATGCTGGGGTTATTTGTTTTGCGGCCTCCATGGTTCTGCCTTGGCTACTAAGGTTGTTTCAGCTTGGCTCACGTCTCTGCTCTAGTTTTATCCCAGAATGAATTCAAGCCCCGGGGACAGTGTTTTCCTTGACTTTGCAGAATAGAAAATTCCTTATCTGTAGATGTCATTGGGCTAGAAGCTAAAAGTCCAGACTGTACCTCTGACTTAACAATGAGCAAACCTTAACTTTCTCTAAGACAGTCTTTTGTTAATAGAAGTGTTCAGTAATTTCCTTCATGTATGCATGCAACACACACACACACAAAAAAAAAAAACCCCATGTATGCTTATTGGAGAAGGAGAGACATATTTGCTGTGATATTTTAAATGTACATGTGATATAAAAAAACTCTTTTCTGTTTTTCCATCTAGGACTGCATCCTGCAGAAAAGCCTTGCTTCAAGTCAATGCCATTGGTGGGATTGCGATCCCTGGTGCGCATGCCATCAGTGGTCCATAGCTTCTTCCTCCCTCATTTGCTTTGCTTCATTTCCTGTTAGCTGTGTAGCTGAACCTGACCATGAGGCTGCTGATGTCAGTGGGAAATGGTTTTATTTTTATTTATTTATTTTTTTCATTTTATCAATCATTCCCCGGAAGAGATCCCTGGGCAGAGGTGCTAGTTTACACCTGACTTCTAATAAGAAAGTCAAGGTAAAGCATGCCTCTTCCTCCCTCCCTCCCTCCCTTCCTCCTTCCTTCCCTTCATCCTTCCCTCCCTCCCTTCATTCTTCCTTCCCTCCCTTTATGCCTTCCTCCCTCTCTTTCTCCCTCCCTCCATGATGTAGTTCTGTGTGTGGCTAGGAGGCACTGAGAATGGTAAAGTCAACAATGCCTTTTGCTGACTCTCCATGGAAATCTTAGCTTTAAACAGGCGCAATTAGAAAAATGAAAATCAAATCAAAGCAAAACCTTAAGAGAGCTCTGTAAGAAAACTGTCTTAGTCATCACCGCATGGTGAATTGATTTACTCTTCTCAGCAGATTAAAGGGGCAGCATCTCTGCAATCGTTGGTCTGTGTCAGGCCTTCCATCAAAACAGAGTGTGGTTCTGTTTTATATGGTGGGGGAAGTAGATGGTGATGGTATTTATTGTGAATGATCATAGATTATTCATTGTCTAGAAAGAAAGTTTTCTTTTTTAAAATAATGAGAATCATAAATGAGCCTCAACTAACAGTGCTCATATGGAGATCGTCAGCAGTCCGGATACGGCATTTATTCAGATATAAGATAGCCAGGTTCTTCTCCAAGTTGGCAATTCCTATTAAAATATCCAAATTCAATCAATTTCCAACAACTCATAGGACAATATTTTATGTTAATATCATTCCCATCAACATTTAGAAGTTTCTTGTGGTCCAAGTTTGGAAAATCTTCCATAGCTCTGTTCCTTCCTGAATGTCTACCACGGATCTGAGTTTTCCTAAAGCTGTCAATTCTGGCCACCCACTCCCATCTCATATGGAAGGGAGTGTGCTGCTAGAGGTATGATCTCCACAGAAGAGGACGTATCTGTCACCTGTGTTTACAGACCACCAGTGATCTGTGTTTACAATCAGTTACCTGAGTTAACCCACAGAATACTTCATTTCTGAGCTTCAGGTTCAACATTTTCAAAGAGCAGGTGATAATGGCATACAGCCCATGAGGTTGCTTCATAAATTAAATGCTATAATTGATTGGATGACTTTTACCACAGAGGTAATGCTGCCTTTACCACTGAAACCATTGCTTTATTCAGACCTTTCTTGCTCGACTTGACTGGTCTGTCAGAGAGGGAAACCAATGAAAAGACTAACAAGTATCCTATGCCAAGAATATCACAGGTTGTCCTGGGGATATAGCTTAGCTGGTAGAATGAAGTCCTTGGTTTGATCTCTAACACTGAGTATACTACGCATTTTGATATGTGTCTGGGTTAGAAGCAGGGAGATTAGGAGTTCAAGGCCATCAATAGCTATTATTCAAGCTTGAGGCTGGTTTAGGATACATTAGCCTCTGCCTCTGAAAAAGAGGGGAGAGGGAAGAGAAATACCATAATTTAAAACTTAATAACTTCTTCCTTAAATTTAATTAGAAAATACTAACAGTGGAAATGTCTAAGAAGCTCTAAAGGTGGAAGGAAAGCCCAGAAGAAAGTGGTACCTGGAATCCATGAGGAGTCACAGGCAAGCTCAGTGATCATGCTTCTCTGAAGGTTCCATTTGCCCAACCCTAACTGGACTATCATATCAGATTTATCCAGTTGTTATAATTGTGTTTATTTGTTTCTTTTGGCTTCTGAATGTGTTTGTACATTTGTTTTTGTACCACTGAGAGTTCAGGCAAGACATATATAATGACTCCAAATGTCTCCAATCCAGGTGATTCAACACAGGGAGCTGGTTACAGGGGCAGAGAGGGAACTGAAAAGTGACGGAGGACAATGAGAGGAGGAACAGGGGGACATTAGTACCAGCCTAGGAGGAAGAGAGGAGAGCAGCTACCAAAGCCCGGGAATTTGGATCATCCCTCAGAAGCAGAAATGGCAGCAAGTTGCAGGAATGAAGATGAAAAGAGAAGGGGAGGGCTGTCCTGCCAAACTGGAGCTCCAGAGAGATGCACCCAAGCCAGAGAGGTGTCACATAAAGTGGTGCGAAGAAGCCCCATGACATCCTTCCTCCTTTTGGCAATTGCTGCTGCCCCATGAGTCCCTTGGCCAAACTACCCGACAGCCAGAGGGCAACAGAGGCTGAGGAATGGAGGTTTCTTCAGTGTGGAGCTAAGAGCTCAAAGTCACAGAGCAGCAAGCCTAACCATATAAGGAGCAACTGCGTGTTGGTCTCTGAAAATGGTCAGGGCATGGTTCTTGTGACAGGCATTGTTGCCACTGCAGTGTAAGTCTCCTTTATAAAGATAAGAACTCCATGAGAAAATTTCACAGTGAAATTTAAGAAAGCAGGCTGAAAAGAAAAATGAGTATTTTTAAAGCTGGCTTGTGTTTTCTAGGTACTACCGGGTGACTTAGCAAAAGCTTTTCTTTTTTGAGTTGTATTTCAGAAAATCTTGATTATCAGTGTGGTCAGTCTTCCCTCCAGGAACTGGAGGAAATGATTAGGGGTGGCTAGCTTCAAAATGATTCAGATAACTGAAATTGACAAGGATTCATTTTTGTAATCTTAATCTCAAGAACAGTTTAAATACTATTCACAGAAATGTTTGCAATGGCCCAAATGGTGATGGATTCTAAACTTTGCCATTTAATATAATGCCTTTCTTACATTGCATAAAGCTGCTTAATAGTGACTATATAACACTGTGTGCTCATGAAAATATCAAAGCAATTGAAAAAAACCACAGGTAGCTCTTACAGGGGATCCACACGTAGAGTGTGTTCCTGGGGGGCACAGGTTTTGCCTCACACACAAAGGTAGGTTTCAACAAGACCGGCCATGGCTAACATTTTGCTATTGCTGGATGCCAGCTAGTAAAGTGAGCTATGCTTCACCACCTAAAAATCATGACGCAACTCCTTCCCAGCCTCCGTGTTCCCACACATGTTCTTTGTCCAGGCCTGGATTCAAGGAGTTCACCCACAGTGTGTTTATTTTTAAAGCAGTCATTGCAAGAGTTATCACCTTACTGACAAACAAATCAAAGGCTGACTGGATGTCAGGTTGAAAATATCCTTGGATGTTGGTAGAGCCTGGCATTATACATGTGTGAATGCATTTCCTGGTTTGTGACATACTTGCTGCATTTCACACATTTGTCTGCTGAGATAAGTAACCCTCTTAGAGTAGAAATGCTCTCCTCCCTGACATAGCTAGGAAGAATCATTCCAACCATGTGGCTCTAGGTTAGATTTGATTTAGAAGACACCAAGAAGACTTCCATTTCTCATACTTACTGTCTCCCTGGTTCTGGAACATAGAGGCCAAGACCCATCTTTCTTAGTTAGATATGCTTGGTGTATAGAGTTGGATACTGTCTGGGTGCTGCTGGGCCTATGTTATTAATTGTCTTTCCCCAGATAGACACAGGACTAAACCACGGCAGCCATGTTTATACCACTTGACTTCATCCTCCACAGACTGAGTCATCAGCCACATGATGCATTCAGTATTTTTTTTTTCACATTTATTCTCCTGTCATATATTACATCCTATCTGCAGTTTCTCCTCCCTCCTCTCATCTCCCCCTATCCACTCCCTTCAGAAAAGTGAAGGTCTTCCAGGATATAAACTAAACATGGAGTATCAAGCTGCAAGAAGACTAGGCACGAACCCTCATGTTAAGGCTGGATGAGGCAACCAACTCAGTAGGAGGGAAAGGGTACCAGAAGCAGGCAAAAGAATCAGAGATAGGATCCTATGGTTGTTGCAGGTGTGACTGCTGTGTCATATGTGGGTCAGTAGGTGGCAGAGAGGGGAGAGGCTATGTCTATGCTCAGTGTTCAGGGTTCTGACCTGTGAATATCTAAATGAATACTTAACTAGCCTAACACTCCCTGATAAAAAAGAAAGCCTGAGATGACCACCAGTCTGGTGCTGCACAGAGGGGGAGAGAGCCAGAGACTAGAAGAACCTGACCTCCAACTACTGTCCCTGGGCAGGAGCGAGCCCCAAGAGTGAGCCTGAGACAGTCTACTCTTGAATGAGGACACTTGGATGGGTATGTCCAGTCGAGGAACAAGCCCGAGATGACCACCTGACAAGTGCTGTGAGGCCCAGACAGACCGCTAGCCTGAGATGACCAACTTTCTCACACTGTGAAGGCCTTAGGGAACAAACCATGATTGAAATGACACCTGCCTGTCTCTCTAATGCATGAGTGGGACATAGTACTCTTGAGACCACTCCTGAGACCACCCTCTCACCTGGGCATTGTAGAAGAGCTGGCCCCTGAGTGTGTGAGAGAGGGTTAGCCAGTGGAATGACCAGCTCAGATAACTCTCAGGCCCTGGTCCAAGATATTGAATTGACCCACCCCAAATCCACCCCATCAATGAACTGCTAGAGCACAAGAGGGACCAGTTCTACAAATCCAAAACTACAGGGTCTCCATGACACAAGGCAACAACAAGATATCCAAGAGGAGTCCCAGTGAGGTTCCAATATTGATATAGTAGCAGAAGCCAGAGGCCTTGTACTAGACCAAGGAGTCATGGCTGTGAACATTTGCAAGCAAACAAGTGTTGACAAAAGGGTATACTGTCGGACACAGTGTGACATGCTACAGCTTCCACAAAATATTTTTCTCTGTTAGGAGATAACAAGGGTGCAAGGTTGCAAGGGTGGAGGGCAGGTTCAAGGGGATGGAGAGATGAGTAGGATTGGAGTGCATCATGTGAAATTCACTAAGAACCAATAAAAAGTTTTTAAAAATCAGAGGTAACCCCCACTCCCACTGTTAGGAGTCCCACAAAACAAAACAAAACAAAACAAAACACCAAGCTACACAACAGTAACATATACAGAGGACCTAGTTCAGACCCATGTCAGCTCCCTGATTGCCAGTCTCTATGAACCCCTCTGAGCCCAGTTTAGTTGATTCTGAAGGTTTTCTTGTGCTGTGCCTGACATCTCTGGTTCCTATAATCCTTCCTCCTCATTTTCCAAAGGATTCCTGTATTATACCCAGTGTTTGGCTGTGAGTCTCTGCATCTGCTCCTATCAATTGCTGGGTGAATCCTGTCTGATGGCAATCATGCTAGACTCCTGTCTATGAGTATAGTAGAATATCATTAGGAATAATTTTGTTGCTGTTGTCTTCTTCTTCTTCTTCTTCTTCTTCTTCTTCTTCTTCTTCTTCTTCTTCTTCTTCTTCTTCTTCTTCTT
>JADRCH010000017.1:4029512-4074232 GCA_019843965.1 Rhynchomys soricoides
TTCTTCTTCTTCTTCTTCTTCTTCTTCTTCTTCTTCTTCTTCTTCTTTCTTCTCCTTCTCCTCCTCTTCCTCTTCCTCCTCCTCCTCTTCCTCCTCCTTCTTCTCCTTCTCCTCTTCCTCCTCCTCCTCCTCCTCTTCCTCCTCTTCCTCTTCCCCCTTTCCTCCTCCTTCTCCTCCCTCTCTTCTTCATCCTCCTTCTTTGCTGGTTGTGTTTGGTTCTATTGTGGGTCTCTGGTCTATCCAAGCTTCTGGTTTCTGGTCCTCTGGGAAGAGTGTGTGTGTGTGTGTGTGTGTGTGTGTGTGTGATCTCTTGTGGCATGGGTCTTAAGCTGGACCAATTATCAGGTGTCCACTCCAATGACACATTTGTATTAATAGGGTCCCCCACCCCACCCCATGATGATTTTGGAACTAAGACACTGCTTACTCTTCAGAGTAGAATTATGCCTTGAACTAAGGGGATATAAAATGCAAGCAGCCATTTTGAATAAGAGTGTGATTTTAAAGAGGCATTACTTATCTAGAGAAGACAAATCAAATATGCTTTGGAGGGGGTCAAAGAAATAAAGGGCTAACTTTTGATCTACATCTCTTTATATACCATTGCTCTACCCCTCAGGCTCTGGTGACCAGACTATTACTCTCTTTTCTGTAAAATAAAAATCAGATTTTTATTGTTCCTCATTTAAGTATTTAGGGCACATAACATTTTCTTTCCATGCATGACTTACTTTGCTTGGCACAGTGCATCCTGGTTCATTCAGGCTGACATGAATTCCTGAATGACAGGCTTTCATTTTCTTTTTCAGGTTGAATAGTGTCCTATTGTGTGTGTGTGTGTGTGTGTGTGTGTGTATATATATATATATATATATATACATATATATATATATATATGACTTTATCTTATGGTATTTATTGGGTTCAAACCCAGGACCTGTGTGTGTTAGACAATCACTATACCACTGAGCTATAATTCCTAAACTTGGCTTTGTTAGGTAGAGGAGTGTCTTACTATGTAACCCAGGCTACCCTTGACCTTGAGTTTATCTCACTTTTAAGTCTTGTCTGATAGGATGACTGGCCTGTGTGTGCTACCATGCCCAGCTTAAATGTACATGTTATTTATCTGTTGATCCCGGGGGAGATAGACACATAAATTGCTTCTAAATCTTGGCTTTTATGAACAGAACTACAATAAACCCGAGTGTCCAGTTCTTAATTCACACTGTTTTCCGTTACTTTGGATATACATCAACCCAGAAGGAAGACTGCTAGATTTTTAAAGTGTCCATTTAAAATGTTTAGAGGACCCAACATGCTATGTCCATGGGGACATTCCTGATGACACTGTCTAATTTTCTCCACACCCACAGCATTTGCTATCTGTAGTCATTTTGCTGGCAATCCTTCTTGCTAAGGTAAAGAGCTAGCTCGTTTTGGTTTTAACTTGTATTTCTCTGATAATTTGAGATATTAAGTATTTAAAAATTATTTTAGCCAGGTGTGGTGGCACACGTGGCACTCGACAGGCAGAAGCAAAATTCTGTAAGTTTCAGGCCAGTCTGGTCTTCACAGTGAGACTCTATCTCAAACATTTTTTTTTATTTAAAATTTTTTTTTATTAATTAGATATATTTTAATTGTTATGCAAGACCACCAAAAATTCTGCATGTTTATGGGGTACCATGAGGTATCTTGATATATATATATATATATATATATATATATATATTATTGCTTAAATCCAGTATAGTATATATAGTATATATGATACTATATATATATAGTATATTGCTTAAATCCAGTTAAAATATCTATTTACTCCAACACTGATTGCATATTTGATGACCAAAGCGTTAACTTCCCCCTAGCCTTTTGCAATACTTACTTCACAGCTGTTGGTTACCTCGCTATGTATTAGAACAGTGGAGTTTCCTGTTTCTACCCAGCAGAAGTGGAATACTCACACCTTTTCCCAGACTCCTTTTCCAGAACCCAGTATCCACTCCAAAATGATACATTTAAACTGCTAAAAATTTCAGATTACATTGAAATGTTTCTTTAAAAAAAACAACTTGCCAATGTCTCGTCTTCTACCAGATAACTCCTTTGAAAAAGTAGCTTGAAGAAAGAATGCAGCCCTGTTGTTACTATGACGGGGCATTTTGATTATTTATAAAGTGTGTTGTCATCATCTCTCTCTCTCTCTCTCTTTCTCTCCCTCCCTCTCTCTCTCTCTCTCTTTTTTCCCGAGACAGGGTTTCTCTGTAGCCCTGGCTATCCTGGAACTCTGTAGACCAGGCTGGCCTCGAACTCAGAAATCCACCTGCCTCTGCCTCCCAAGTGCTGGGATTAAAGGCGTGTGCTACCACTGCCCTGCTGTGATCATCTCTTATCTACCTCCAATTCTGCTTTTTCTCTCCCAAGCTCCAAACACCTCCCACCCCTCCCACATTCCAATTCATGCTGCCTGCTGGAAAGTTGACTGATTTTGTTGGTTTACAGATCTTGTGTGGGTAACTGGAACAGCAGTGCGTTTGTCAGCGTGACGGCTGTGTCATGCAGCGTGACGGCAGCACCTCTCAGCCTTCCTCCCCATCCTCCAGTCCTACATTCTTTCTCTCCCCTCTTCTGACATCTTCTCTGACCCTAAGTAGGTTTGATATAGATGTTCCATTTAGGGCTGAGCATTCTATGGTCATTTAATCTCAGCGCTCTGACCAATTATTAATCAGTGCACTAACTGCTGCCCGCTCCTCAAGTTTCTCTGGCCAAAGCTGAGAGCGGTGCTGATCCATGGGCATCAACATTTATATTTAGAAGGGAGCTGGAAACAACACCACTTAGCAAACCAACAATTGTAGGATGGTTCCCCAGATGGGCCTTTTACTTCCTCTCTGGTGTGTTTTTAAATTACGAAGAAGAATCGCAAGGTAGACAGTATTTTTCAGCTTTTAAAAAGTTAACTGCTTGTCTTACGTAACTTGCATGTTTTTTACTAGTCAGAAAACAACAGAGATATAGCGTTAACAAGCACCATTTGCTGAATACCTGTGGTGTGATCCTGTTTTAGGGGTGGGACTTTTATCAACTCACAAGACAGGACCTTCTGCTTGTTAGCAATTTTGTATTGTATTGAGGAAAAATGGATGTCAAATCTTATTGCTCTCACTAAGAGCCCCTAAGACTTAGCCAGATGTTTTGCCACCGTTGGGTCTGTGTATACATCTGTGCTTTGAATAAGATGTCAAAGGGTGGGCCCTAGATGTCCACTGTCTTCATGGATACACATCTAACTGACCTAGGATTTTGTTGGTGGTGCTCAGGCAACAAACACTGATGATGTTAAACAAGAATGGGAATTAATTGGAAGAATATTGTGTAGCTCAGAGTCCAGAAGGCGCAGTTGGAGATCTTCCTGGTGGGGAAGAACAAGAAGCAGAAGCTCTTCACTGAACTCTCAGCAGGAACTTCTGGGCCCGTTCTACGTTCTACGGGGGGAGGGCACTGTTGGCTGACTCTGCTCCAATGGCCTTCTCTCTCAGGGTTCCTCCACAGGATATTCGGCTTACAGAGATAGAAAGTTTACTGATTCAGCTTGGGTCAGCAGCTTACTTCTTTAACCAGAGGATGTTAGATTCTGTTGATTGACACTTGGAACAGGGCCTGGGCAGTTCACCGTTGGGGAAAGGAAAGGAACAGAGGCTGAACCAACTCCAGCCAGCAGTGTCCTGACTTGTTTTGATTTTCATTTCTGGATCTCCCTTACTGTTAACTTTTATTAGGAATTTACCCAGATTTCTTTTTTCTTTTTTTCTTTCCTTCTCTTCCTCCCTATTTTTTAATTTTTAAAAAATATTTTTAAAAATGTGTATTCTCTCTCTAATTATTTTCTTTCATGATTGCATTCTTTCTCAAGCAAACACTTGACAGCATTGATACAGAAAAAGCTGTAGAATTTGGGGCTCAGCATTTTAAAAAGCACTTGCTGAGCTTACAGAGGACCCTGGTTCAGTTTCTCAGTGCTCACATGGTGACTCAAAATTGTCTGTAATTCCAGTTTGAGAGAATTGTATGTTATCTTCTGGCCTCCTTGAGCAGCAGGCTCATACTTGGCACAAATACATATGTGCAAGGAAACACACACACACACACACACACACACACACACAGAGTAAAATAAAACTCATACATACAAAGTCAAAATAAAAAGTTTTTTTTTTTTTAATTTAAAAAATGCTATAGGTTTTGAAGAGTTGGGAGGTAAATACATACCTAATCCTGAGCCTTCTTATGTTATGTAATTTTTATGGCTGTTTGAGGGATCGCAGACAATGCTACCCAGAAAGTCATATATCAAGCACAACGAGTATCCCTAATCTATCAACATTCTTCATTTAACTTTTACCTTTTTTCTTATTGATATAAGTGATTAAATGTCATTGTTTTCTCCATGATTTCAAAGTGCATATATAGTTAATGAAATTAAGCTTGTATACAATGTGACTTGGAAACAGTTTAGTATAGTCTTGCACATGTGTATTCCCGGCATTTAAGAGGTAGAGATAGGAGGACCAGGGATTCAAGGCCTGCCTCAGCTACATATTATGTTTGAGGTTAGCCTGTGCTACATGATACCCTTTCTGAAAATAACAACAACAATGAAAACAAAATTTGAAAGTAAAATTTTTTATTCCATTATCAGTCCCAATAACAGTAGTTAGTGACCTAAGCTATGTGCACCATTAACATATATGTAATACACAATTTTCCTGAAGTGAAAGCAGAGTTGACATACATTATTTGTCTTTACTTCATGTAAAACTTAAAATATGGTAAAAAAGTAGAATAACAACTCAATACTGATGGTGTCTTAGTTACTTTCTACTGCTGTGAAGAGACATCAAGAAAGCATTTAACTGGGGGCTTGCTTACAGTGTTAGAAGGATAGTCTAAGATTATCATGGCAGTAGGCAGGCAAGCTGGCACGGCACTGGAGTAGTAGGTGAAAACTTACATCATATCAACAGATAGTAGGAAGAGAGACTGGCCCCAGTAGGCTTTTGAAACCTCAGAAAGCTCAACCCCTGTGACACACCTCCTCCAACAAGGCCACACCTCCTAATCCTTCATAAGCAGTTCACCAACTGGAGCCAAACATCCAAATCTATGAACCTATGGGAGACATTCTCATTCAAACCTCCACAGATGGTGATCTATAAAATCAGCCAACAATGTTGCTTCACTTAATATTATAACTTATTTGTTCCTGTAAGCAATCAATATGGTTCCACCAATCCTGTTCTACAAATGAAAAGAAGCAACAACTCAGAATCGAGGTGATTTACATATCTTGCTCAAGGTCATATTAGCAGAACCAGTGTTCAAACACAGCTGATGTCCCCATATGTTGCAGAAAAAGAGGTCAGACTACTGGTATCTGTTTAAAAGTCTCTTTGTATTTAACTAATTAGAACAAACTTTGAATCTGTTGGCTCAATCTGCCAACAAGTCTTTCTCAGATTGTGACTAGTGTTATATAAATACTGGGCAGATATGACAGATATGTGTTAAGTGAATAAAAAAGATATATTTCATTTATAAAACTCCTATGCAGTCCTGTTCAAAATGCCAAGAGATATTCTGTGTATCTTACAATATTAGCTAATATATGATTCTCTGACCATCTCCTAGTCCCCAGGCTATTTCAGCTCTTAAGCAGTAAGCCCCTGCCTAACTTCTACTTATTCCTAGGCAGAAAGCACTCTAGTGTTCAATGTTCTTGACCTTTGGCCCCTAGATCCTGCTATTTTAGCATTCTATCCCTGAAGACATTGAGCATCCATTCTTACACTGGATCCTACGGGGAAAGAAAAATAAATAGATTTTCATCTGTGACCTAACAAATGCATCTTTAGCTTTTGAAACTTCCTGACAGCTTTTTGTGTTAGCATGAATGGGAACATCAGATCTCCTGAGGATTGTCTCTGTGACCTTCACAACAGGAAGTGTGCGGGCATCTCAGTTTATTTCTGCTTCTGATTATTTCCTTTAATAAGTGCTAAGTAGGCTCCATCCAGTTATTTTCCAGTGCACTTCTCCAAATCACCCAGTAGCGTGTGCTAACACGTCTGTCTCTTGTTTTAATGAAGAGATTGCAGCCTCCTTGTCTGCAGTGTGCCCGGGGGACACAGGCTAATTTCTACCCTAATAAATCAATTTAGACTGGGAGAGAGTCCGATGATGGAAAAGTCAGTTATTTTGTTCCATCGATATTTACCGGATGTGCACATGAACACGACAAATGACCTAGTAAAAAAATTACACTTCCATTTGTAGTGTCATTGTCATCATTACAGAAAGGAACAAATATGACTGCTACGGTTTGGATCAATATCTCTAAAGACCCACATATCTGAGGCCTGGTGCGCAACCTTTATTTATCAGATGAGACTTTGGAATTTAAATCAACAGGGTTGTGTTCTTAAAGCGGCATTAGGGATTCCATTTTCTTCCTGGTTTTTTTTCCCCCCACTTGCCACCTCAAGATGAAGAGGCCCCCTCAGCTACTTGCTCAGATTAATGAGGTCACATGACCACAGATTGAGACCTCTGAAATCTCAAGTCAATGTAAGCTTCTCTTCTTTTCTTGTAAGTTGTCTACATCAGGCATTTTGTCACAACATGGAAAGTGGACTAACTTTTTGCTCATGGTCAATTTATTCATTTAGTATAGACACACTTATTGAAAAATCAGCCACAAACATGATTCCCAGCCCTCAAAAAGCTCAGACTAGGCAACAGTTAGAGTGTGTTTTAGATATATGTGTGACTGCTGGTCATAGAAGTTTCTGGAAAGTTAAAAGATAGTGAGAATACAGTGCATCACAGACAGTCTATTGAACTGAATTTAAGAATGGGCCACTGAACTGATCTGGGGATGTGCTAAGAGTGGGTGGAGTCAGATAAGTCTTCCTATAACAGTTGAGCTGAGTTTCAACATTTAAGTTATAGTATTAAGATAAAGAGTCAGAGAAAGGAAATGGCAGAGACAATTTAGCCCTGTCTAAGAACTGTAAGTACTTTTTAGCCATTGCAGCCATGGGAATGACAGGCATAGACTTAAGAGTGGCCAGGAATGCAGGCCAGGAAGAACTGGATAGCTAATGTTACGAATTGGCCTTCTTGCTATCATAATCAGTGGGATCCAGAAAGAACTGAAATCAAGCTAAAGTCAAAGAGAGATTAGTGTTTAGGAAAACAAATCCTTTTGACAAAATTCTAACAAACATGGATGCTTTTTGGAGTAGTGATTTGATTTCTGGGACAGTGTATCATGGGTGGAGAATTCATGAGGTTATCTTTACCTATAACCATGGGTTCATCTGAGGTCTATTAAGGCAGAGTTTTTTAAAAATGAATTTTAGTAAAGTCATATGATAATGAATATTTGATATTTTAAAATATTAAAATAATTTGTTACTAATGAAAATTACCCATAATAAATATTGAAAGGGGAAATGTTAGAGTCAAGGCAGAATAATCTGTGATCTTTCAAATATTTCTTCAGATATAGCTGTAAGAACACATGACATATGTTTAAGTATGAAGAACTTTCAACACTTGAGATTATAGGAATTTTTTTCTTTTAGCTTACTTATGTTTTATAAATTTAAATAATGAGTAATATTACTTTTCCAACAAGAAAATGAATATATTACATCTCAGCACTTGGGAGGTAGAAGCTGGAAGATCAGAAGTTCAAGATCATGTGCTGCTAGGTAGTGAGTTTAGAGCTAGCCTGGGATACATAAGACCTGCCTCAAACAAATGAATGATAACCAACCAACCAAATGAAAGCTACCCAACCTGTGAGTGATTAGTAATTTAAGGGAAGGCAGAGATGTAGAAATGCTCATTTCGGGATTTGTCTTCTTTTGTTCTATTCCACAGAAGATGTTTTGTGTTGTCCTCCTTACCTCTGGTCCTATGACCTCATACCTTGGAAGAAGAATTAAAAGCATGGCCTTCAGGACTGTTCGGCACTTGGTTTGGAGTAACCACACTTGAACCCTGCTTGTGGGAGTCCTGGATGGCAGCTGCCTGTTACTGCCTGCCTCCCTCAGCACTCATAAACCATAAAGCCACTTACTTGCCTTAAAGAAGGTAAAATCCTCCCCAAATTCCAAAACTCTTAGCCCTGTTGACCCTTCCCAAATGATCCTATGCAGACAGCAACTCCTGAGGCCCTTCAGGCTCTTGTTCTGAGGTCACCGATGCACCCCAAATCTCAACCCAGCCCCACCTAACTTTCTCAGCTCCAAGCTGCTCAGACTTTACATTGTATCCTTTGTTTTTGGTTTTCTTTTCATTTTTTATTTTCTTTTTAGGCTATAACATATTGACATCTCTTCCTCCTTTCCTTTCCTCGCTCCTGTATACCCCTCCTTGCTCATTTTTAAATTAATCCATGGCTTTTTTCATTAATTGCTGTTACATGCATACACGTATATGTGTACACACACACACATTCCTAAATATAAGCTGCTTAGTCTATGCTATGCTAGCCCCTATGTATTCTTTTAAAGCCACCTTCTACTAGTCTTCCTTCTACCTCCTGTTGTTACCTTCCTTTGGACTATGTTTTCCTGTAGTCTGACTTGCTGCTATTTTCACACAAAGATCAAGTCAGTCAAGACTTCAGCATGGAGTGGGGAGGGGCTCAGGCACTCCCACCCTTCACCCAAACCTTGGACAGTTGATGGTTTCTAAGGGAGGGAGGGAGGGTCAGTTTTCCTTACTGATAGATGACCACAAGGTTGTCCTCAGTAGTTGCAGGTGACATTTTGAGTGTGCACTTGATAATTTTTTTTGAAAGAAGATCTAAACCTTTGATAAAATTCTCAGAGAAATGCAATGAATGTGTTCTTAAATAATTCTAATAAACTGTGGAACAAACTTACATCTTTGAACTTATTTACCTACACGTCTTCCATGTTCTATCTCTGAACACTGTGAAGTTTCATTTGTTTTCCTGGGGCATGATCCACATCTTGGCACAGACTTTCCTGCTTTGGCAAATAGAGGAATACCAGATGCTGGGAGATGTGGAAATTGTGCCCGCTGACCCCTCCCCATTGAAGCTTCTTCTCAGGCACCTGGGTACTCGCCTTCATTCATGGAACTTATTTTCCATGAACATATTTTTTTTTTCAAATGCAGGATAAGATTAAATTCTGGCTTGGTAAGTGGAGGCACACACCTTTAATCCCAGCCCTTAGGAGGCAGAGACAGGTGGATCTCTGTGAATTAGAGGCCAGCCTGATCTGCAATCAAAAAATTAAAACCAACAACAACAACAACAACAACAAAAACCCCAAAAATATTAAATTCTGTTTTAAAAGGAGTGGGGCTTGGGCAGACTTATGAGGTTTTGTGTAGGTGGTTCCCTGGTAGCAATAAGTAATTAATAGATACCAAAATAATTAAAACACTTTATATTCTCTGAAGGAAAGAGGTTACTGGAAACATAGTGAGCTTCCCTTCAGGTTAGGACTTAGGCACAAACCCTTGATCTACCAATCAAATGTAGCATTGACCTTGGATTGGACAGTAGATAGGTCAAGGAGTGGAGAATGTGCTGAAATTATTTTGGTGGGTGATTGTGGCCATTTTCTGTATCCAAAGGTCTGGTGTTTGGGGTGCAAACTGATGTTAACTGTCCAATGGTGGCCTTGGCGGTGGGTCCCTAGCCCAGTTCTATCATGACATCAGTTACCCATTTGCTCCTACAGGCAGATTTACATGTTGGGCTCTGTCTGCTACATTCCTTGAAGGTCCAGAGAGAACTTATGTGTTTTCCACAAGTCTTTTTCTGCTGAACCTACTTTAGCAAGTTGCCACTGGTTCTTTTCTCCAAACACACCACGTACAAAACTGTTTGCAAACCTTCCTGTGTCCCTTTTTGTTTTCTTTGGAATTATATGCTTTTTAATGTAGTTTTATCAGAAATATTACTCATTTAAAAAATCACTATGAGTGGCTGATGATATGCTTTAGCCAATCAAAAGAACTCACCTAAGGGAAGAAATGTAAGCCACTACAGGGAACTGTTCTCTGACTTCCAAATTTGTGGTGTGTGCTTCCCTCAGTAATAACAAATCAAGTAGAGGACACTGAAAAATCATTATGATAGACATCTTACACAAAAATATTTGGTCATAGTGACATGGAGAGAGATCACTTCATTTGATAAAGTGCTTTTCATGCAAGCATGGAGACCTGAACTGCTCCTCCCCCCAAATGACATGATGGGATGTGCTTATAACTTCAGTGCTGGTGAAGCAGGGGAATCCCTGGGGCTCACTTGCCAAGTACCCTAGTTGAATAGGTGAACCCCAGGCAAATGAGAAATACTGTCTCAAAAACCAAGGTGGATGCTGCCTGCGAACATCTATGTTCTATCTTTCTAACGTTGACTCTGACCTTACACACATATTCATACTCACATATGTGAGCACAAACAGAATGTGTGTATGTGTGTGCGATGACTTCCTGTATCCTGTCACTAAACTTCAGTACCTCGCCATTCATTTCTCACTGTCCCTTTCTCTGTGCCCTTCGTGATTAGAAAGGGAGGAAACAGTGTAAGATATCTCACTTATAACCAAATCCTATGTATCTCTGAGATAAGAAGTTTTTTTTTAAAAACCTGTGTGTGAGTGAGTATGTGTGTCTGTGAGTGTATGTGTGTGTTTGTGTGTGTGTGTATGTTTGTGTTTGTGTTTGTGTGTGTGTATGTATGTTTCAGTGGTGGAATATTTCAGCATACTTGCCTATTATGAAGCCTTCCACCATCCCCAGCAATGGCAAACAAATTAGTAACAAAATCATACTGCTATTATCAGAACTAATAAAAATGATCATTATTTCTTTAGCACTCTTCAGTTTTGGCCTATAAGTTGGTTTTCGTGAAGGCCAAAATACATTTCACACAGTATATTTAGGGGATACACCATTTTTTCTCTATTTTTTAAAAATTGAAGTCTAAGTGGCATGCCTAACATGTCTCCTAGATCTCTAAAAACAGATGGCAGTTTTTCTTTCCCCATTGTTTTATGGTATTTGTTTATTAAGGCTGTAGAAATATTGGGGGGGGGGAGGCTCAGGGGTTAAGAGCACTGGCTGTTCTTCCAAAGGACCTGAATTCAATTCTCACTACGTACACAGCAGCTCACACATGTTTGTAAATCCACTTTCAGGGGATCTGTACCCTCCTCAGGCCTCCTCGGACACTGTGTATACATGGTGCACTGACATGCATACAAGAAAATATCAGATGCATTTTTAAAATAAGTTGTAATGGCATCTTTGTAGGATCTCTGAAGCTCTTTGTTGTCTGCTTTCAATCTTATGGTGTCAGTGACACATTTTTCTTGCTTATTTTTCCCCCTTGTCACTGATGACTAGACCTTGGAGCTTGGTTCTCATTTAGTTTCTGTGTATCTTGAATTTTTCATGTTCTTCTTTCAAAAGGATGAGTCATAACTCCTCTAAGAATGCTTTATTTCTAGTCCAACCCTCAGTAGATGGTGTTTTCTTAGATAGTCACAACATTAAATTATGTCCCTTCCTAGTTCTGAAGAGGCAATGGCCATGTCCTGAGTGCATGGACTACATATGTTTCTCTGATCTTTTCCTCGTGCCTACCTAGTTCCCAGTGTGTCTGGCACTGGGTAGTTACTTTTTAAACAGCTGATGAGTTAGCTGGATGTGGGAGCACATCTTCACTGTGTCATAGGCCTTGACTCAGCTTCTGGACTGTGAGTCTCACAAGAGCAGAGGCTAAATGCAATCCAGCTTTGTGGCCGAAACACCCAATGTTGTGCCCTGTTCACTACTATGGCATGGTGAGTGAATACTTTGGAACCTGTAGGACCCTTGATTATCCAGCCACTCGATGTTTCTGTGAACTGCAGTAAGAAATTCATGTGATGAGCATATGTAAAGCATTACATAAGTGACAATTATAAGTTCTAATTATTGCTTTTTACATCTGATAGGTGTCCCCCATGCCCTATTGACTTAGCACCTGTTTTCTAAGCACTATCAGCATCCAGCTTTTAACTCATTGATGAAGACTATTTGGCTTGTTCATCAAGTGAACAGCAGTTTGTTAGGTGGGCTAGTGGTGTGGCAGGCCGTAGAAAACTGCTCACTTAAAAGGAAAGAGAATTTATATAGTGATGACTTACAACAAGCTCTATTGTGCCACTTGGGTCAAGTAAAAGTTCCGATGACAAGGAAAAGTTTTCTGTTCATCTGTCTAGAAGGTCCAAAGACTCCTGACTTCAGACCTGGTTAGAGCAAGGAGTGGACATGTCTTCGTTCTCAGCTTCCCTACTCTGCTTCTATCTCTTCTGCTTGTTTCTGCTTCCTTCTCCTCCATCTTTTCGCTTAGCTTCCCTGTGTAACTATGTAATCTAGGTTTTTCCTTCTCTTCCATCCTGTACTTCCAAAAACCAGAACTATCTGAGCAGAAAATTTCCAAGGGAAAGGTGGCGTTAGGGTCCAATGTCAATTCCTAACGGAATCGCTATGACTAAAACATGATGTTATATGGGCCAGAGCCCCTGGTAAACTGCTTAGGATCCAGAAAATCACCTCACATCCATGAATATGTGTAAACCCTAATTCAATTCAATGAGCTGCTAAAAAACCAAACCAAAACCAAAAACATAGACTTGAAAGTAGAGGTAGTTGTGATATCATGAGGTTAGAATAATTGGGATGAAGTTTTTATCATTATCAATTGGTTCTGAAATTATTGTTTTGGCATCTTGTAAATTGAGACTTTATTGATACATAAATCTAATTGGTTCATTATAAGCTTCAAGAGTTTTGATTCTACCGGGTAAATGGGTGTTGTGATGGCTGACCATGGGGTGGGTGGTTGTTGCGTGGGTCTGGCGGCAGAGATCTGCCAAGAGACTGGGGAGCTCTGACACAGAGAAAATGGCTGAGCTGAGATCACCCGGCTAGAGCTCTGTGGCCCACTGGTGCCGGCACTAGCGCAGGAACTTGTTGGTTCTCAGTTTTATTATTTCCTGCAGCAGAAGGGGGCTGTGTTGGGAGGAAGATGGGTTCCAGGGGGAGTAGGAGGGGATAAAAGGAGGGGAGATCTATTCTAATCCAAATATATATGCATAAGAAATTGTCAATAAGTCAGCAATTAAAAGACGGGATTCTATAATGGTCAGGACAAAGTCACACACCCACTCACACAGGGTGGCAGATGGCACTGTAAAAGATAATCCTGTGAAGGTTTTCTGAAGAGAGAGCAGAGTGATCACAAAGAAAAGATGCAAGAGGGGGAACAGCAGCTGCATGTCTCATCTTAAGACAACTCCAGCTCAGGACTACACCCCGGAGAGCTCTCTGGAAACTGTACTTAATAAAGTCTTGAATTTTCTCACTTTTGCTTTTGCTTTAAGAATGATTCTTTAGGTCTGGGATATCATTCACTGTCTCATGTAAGGAGCGACATGGACTGTTCCATTACAGTTTTTGTTTTATAAGACCTTGTCTCTCTAGCTAAGGCTGGTCTTAGACTCCCAATGTGGCAAAGGATGACTTTGAACTTCTAGCTCTCCTGAGTCCACATCTCTCAAGTGCTGTGAGTATGTGATTATACCACCATATTGGTTTATGCAGTGTTGAAAATTGAACCAAGGACCTCATACACCATAGACAAAGGCTCTACCAACTCCATCATATCCCAGGACTCAGTTCTGATACAAGTCTTTGACAACCAGCCTTCCAGGGCCAAAAGACCACAATTAAACACAATGTACTTCTAACAAAAACACAAAAAAACCTCCTGGTGGGCCAAGAGATTCAGACTCAGCGTTTCTCAATGGGGGTGACATTGGGCCAGGATGCTTGCTGTTAGGCACAATGCTTAGCATCCATGGTTCACACCTCATCAAATCCTGAAATTGCTCCAAGCCCACCAGTTCCTGCTCCCATATCCCAGCACTGATTATGGAGGACCTGGGTGAGGTTAGGAGTCTAAGCACATGCTGCTTTCTTGGTTTATTTCCCCTCTTCCAAAATATCACCTCTGAATCTAGTTTCTAGTAGTTAATATGTCAGTGAATGTCTTAAAGCCTTCAGATACCCTGTCATGCTATTGTTATAGTGAAGGACCAGAAAAGTATTTTAAGAACAATATTCAGCTATAATATTTTGGTTATTGCTACCTCAATGCAGTATATGCTTTCCCCCGCTCTTATTCATAATCTTTCTGATATAAAATTAAAAAAGAAAAAGATTCATTGTGAGGCAAGGCATAGGAGTGGGTAACTCCAAGGAGATGCCATTCCATCAGTGTAGACTTCTTAGGATAATCATTTAGTTTCTTACTCCTGAAAGTGAAAATACACAGAAGAGATGCAAGTTTGCAAAGAATGTCTTCAAGATAGCTGAAAGAAAGCCAAAACTAATAATCATTGAGTTGCTTTTAAAACTTTCTGTGTATGTATTATGCGTGTCTGCCCCTGCATTCAGCTGTCAGAAGACAGCTTTCAGTAGTTAATAGTTCTCTGCTTCCATCATGTGGGTCCTGAGTTTTCAAATAATCACTTTTACTGGCTGAGCCATTTTGCCTGCCCCCAGTGTATATAAATTGCAAGTAATTTTTTCTTACTTTTGACATTGCAACACCATCTCAAACAGGTTTCCTAATCTCTTCTTTCATAGATGAAGAAATTAAGGCTTCTAGGAATTAAATGGACATGCCTAATATTGCACAGGATTTCTTAGAAGAACTAGGGATTTCTACCATCTTAAAATGCCACCCTTAACACCGATGTCTCAAAGCACTCGTTGTTGTTTTATACAAAATGAAGAGTCCTGCTGGAACTAACCAGAAAACAGGTCTGGAAGTACAAATGAGCTAAAGTGCAGTCATTTAATACATCACCTAGCTGAGTGCCTTGAAGCTGCACCGGCTTGCAATGTGAGGACAATCTCATTTGAACTCCCAGCCAACTGAGAAATTGAAAGCAGACGGTGGTGAAGCTGTCTGGTAACTTGGTGCCTTTTAAAATTAACTGAATCTTTCAAGTGCTGCTTTAGATTAGAGGTGACTAATTGGATAAAAGGAAAGGAGCCTTTCAACTGACGAGGAGTATTGTGGAGCCCAGACTGAGTCCCAGAAAAGGAACGCACAAGATCAACTCCTCCAATAACGCTTTCATTATAAAAGTGAAGTTTCCAACCCTCTGTTCCAATCGAGGACAAAATGATGTGTCGCTGCAGCCCAGAAGAGTTCGGGGGCGAATAGAAAAGCCCTTTTATTTTTAAAATGGGCTTTAACTCTGACCGAAACTTTCTAGTGCCAAAACCCCTTAGTGTTTTATTTTTAAAACTAACGCTTGGTGTGTCCTCGCAGAGGTCTAAACCAGGAGGGACAGTAGACGCCCAGGCTGAGTCCGTTCTTATTAATATTAAACAGCCAGAACTGTATCCTTGAGGCAAACGGGAGAGACACGGAGAGGAGCTGCTGACATTGACAAGGAATCCAAACAGGACTTGCACTATCGGTGTACACCACGTTGCCTCTCCTCGGCTTGGCCTTCTGGGAGTTGTAGTTTTTGCGGAAGCTAATATCCTGGAGAACTGGTATGCTCGGCCCAGGCAGAACCACAAATCCCAGGGCGCACCGGACCCGGCCCCTCCCGCCCTAGTGTGAGAGTAAACTCACCGCGCCGGGGCGGGCGGCCGGCTAGCGGGCTGAGTGGGGCACTGCGCGGGGCGCGCGGCTTGGGGTACCCGAGGCCCCCCATCTTTGTCAGGTGCCCGAGTTTTGGTCCAAGTGCCAAGCAGTGGAAGGCGGACAAACGGGAGTCATGCAGTCCGAATCGGGAATCGTGGCGGATTTCGAAGTCGGGGAGGAGTTTAACGAAGAACCCAAAACCTATTACGAACTCAAAAGTCAACCTCTGAAGAGCAGGTGAGTAGTGACAGCTGGAGGGAGGCGCGGCAGGAGGCCCATGGGCCCCGCGCCTGCTACCCTGGGAGGAGAACAGCTAGTCTGGATAGCTCTGGGACAAGGACCCCGTGCCCTTGCCTTGGGGTACAGGGCGACCTGGACCCTGGCATTTAGGATCCTGCTCACAGATGACTTTCTCACATCCCAGGTTATCTGACAGCGGCACTTTGGGGACACTGCGAGTCTCTTGGGATAGTTCATCCAGGCGTGGGGACCCTCGGCTGCAGAAGCCAACTGCTGAGCTTGATGGGGGCTGGGGCGGTACCCGGCGCGAGGTGGGGTAGGAGGAGCACCGGACAGGGACGGTGATCTAGTGCTACTAGGAGGAATTTTTCTGAAGATCTTAGCAGGCTGAGGGTCTGAGAGAGGGAGAGCTTGGGGTGGATGGAGATCTGATGCTCCAGAGCAGCAATGAACTGGCCTGGAGGTCTTCCCTTGTAGTCCAGCCCCTCTGGGAGATACTACTCAGAGAGACCTATAGGTGAAGTTCACCTGGGCTTCACCTTCCACCTGCCACAGGACAGCACCTGGGCAGGAGGTAGAGTGTGTGGAGAGGGGGGGAGGATTGGGGGGGGGGAAGGTTGCGGGTGGGCGTGGCTCCCTAAGCTGGACAAGTTCTCCGGAATAGAGGTCCTTGCAAATGCAAAAGGAAAGAAGGAAGGAAGGAAGGAAGGAAGGAAGGAAGCAAGCAAGCTACCTTAGAGGCCTATGGTGGTTGGGAATGATCTTTGGCAGCTACACACATTTAATTCTCTAGGCACTTCAAGAACTTTAGGCCTGGAGTGAAGATGCTCTCTAGTCTGGTGCCTCCCAACTCTCAGTACATCTTCAGTATCCTTATCTCTCGCACTATCCTTCATCTGTATTTGCCCCGAAGAATCGGTTATCACTCTCTTTGGTCACTCTGGACCCTTGAAATGCTTCTTATTTGTAATGTTTACAGAGAAGGGGATAGTCACTGGAATCCGCGACTTTATTTCCATCCTTCCAGTTGTGAGATGAAGTAAAGCTAACACTGGAAGCATCATCACCTGGTGCCTCAATTGTCTAGGGTATAGATGAGTGAGGTCTCCCCACGCCCCGCAGAGGGGCGGAGGGCCATGCTTTCAGGGGCCAGCAAGGCAGAAGTGAGGGGTGGAATCCTTGCTTTTGGAGAGAAGGAGGCTGGGTCTTAACTCTGCTGGAAGGTGGAGTCAGGTTCCTTTCCTTCAGGGCTGGGACAGAATCTTGAATCCAGTTATGGGAACAAACTCTGGGAAGAGCAGAAGCCCAGGCTCTCTTGCTAAGGCGGGCTTTTTGCACACGCTTGTGGCAGAGTGGAAGGACATGTGTTAGGCATCAAGATGCATACACTCAGCCTTTCACTAGTGGCTTCTTTTCATAATGGCTATTTGTATATGACCATAGATGGGGTGTTTTGGGTGCTCTGAGTGATACTGTGTGAGGCGTATTGTTGGTTATACTCATTAGGGCTTTATCTGCATGTGGCTGAAGGGACCAGTGTTTTACTGAGCAGTCCCTGCTTTTGCTTCTATAAGCAAATGCTTACAAGGCCAGAATGAGTGTGTGTGTGTGTGTGTGTGTGTGTGTGTGTGTGTGTGTGTTGCTGAAAGAAATGAATTAACTAGGCTCATTTTGATGGTAGCTGATACATTAAATGAGTTTGAGGGAGTGAGGAAAGTACCTTTGGGGAAACCCAATGATTGCCCTGACACTCATGTAGAAGGATTTGGTTTTATTGTTTTCCACAGTCAGCAAGAATGGCACGCAAGAGCACGTGTCCAATGTAGCTAGCTAGCCCAGGGAAGGAAAGATGTAGGGATGTGGGCATAGACAGCTTCATCTGTTGGTACAATGAGCAGGCGCAGGTAGGATGGAGTAGACATATACTCTTTGAAATAAACCTGTTAAATAAAATCTGTGAACAAGTTTCTGGAGTGGGGTGACAATTCCTTATACTGTTTTTGACAGTTGTCCTAATGGTATTATCATTGACATCTGTTGTGTGACTTTAAATGTAGTTCAGGGCTTTCTCATTTCTTGTAGTTTGAAGTCTTTGCTGGAGCATCCCTAAAGTCCTGGTTGGGGAAAAGTTGTAATGAAAATGTGCAGATTCTCGTAACAAGGACATCCATACATTGTACTGTCTCCATCAGTAGTTCTCAATCTATGGGTTGCGACCCCGTTGGGTGGGGGGAGTTGAACGACCATTTCACAGGGGTCAAATGTCAGATATCCTGCATAATCAGATATTTACATTTATGGCTCATGACAGTAGCAAAATTATAGATATGAAGTAGCAACAAAAATAATTTTGTAGTCGGGGGTCACCAGAACATGAGGACTGTATTAAAGGGTTGCAGCATTAGGAAGGCTGAGAACCACTGGTCTAGATTGTTTCAGGATCCATCCACTTCTTGCCTACTTCTCTGCTGTAATGTTGACCAAGTCAGTGTCAGTTTTTGCCTGAGTTATTACAGCAATCTCTTAACACTCTCAGCTTTGACTAGCTTTAGTACATTTTAAATTTAGTACCACAGTATTCTTATTAAACTGATTTGTTTTTTTTAGGGCTGAGACCTGACTCAGTCAGTAACGTGTTTGCCACACAAGCATGAAGACCTGAGTTCTTTCCCAGGAGCCCACACGAAGAAGGCAGGCATGGTGCTTGGCAGTTGTAATCCCAGCACTGGGGGGGGAGGAGGAGGAGGAGGAAGAAGAGGGGGAGGAAGAAGAAGAGGAGGAGGAAGAAGAGGAGGAGGAGGAAGAAGAGGAGGAGGAAGAAGAGGGGGAGGAGGAGGAAGAGGAGGAAGAGGAGGAGGAGGAAAAAGAGGAGGAGGAGCAGGAGGAGGAAAAAGAGGAGGAAGAGGAGGAGCTTGCTGGCAAGCCAACCTAACTGAATGGAAGTTACAGATAAAAGTGAGAGACTGTATTAAAAAAAAAACAAGTTAGGACTGACTGAGGGAGACACCTGAGGTTGACCAGTAGTCTTCACATGCATGTATATGCACAGAGACACACACACCCCTATACACAGTGTACCTGTGCCATACATCTGAACATGTATTCACACATACATACACACAAGCCCCTCTGGAGACCCTCAGTTATCACTGTGAGAGGGAGTTGTGAATAGCCTTTAGCAGGTAGATTCCAGGGTTGTGCTAGCTTCTCTGCACTAACCAGGGCAGCTTCCACAGCATCATCTGGGCCCTGTGCTAAAACTCAAGTTAGATCATGCTGTCCTCTCTAGTCAAAAGCTTCCACAGCTCTTTTTTTTTTTTTCAGTCCTTCAAATGGCACAAGGCAGCATATATGTCAGGCTGCCCTTCAGCTCTGACCTTATCTCTTGCTCTTGCTGCTTGCCATTCTAAGAAAAGCCCAGGCTCTTCTACCTTTGGGTATTTATTCATTGTGCCTGTCTCTGCTTGGACCATTCTTTGCCCAGACAGTCACAGCTGTACTACTTACTACGTCACCAACTCCTAATCTTCCTTTCAATGTGCCCTTAATTCTTATCGTACGGATAGTGTGGCCTTCTGTGACCATGTGTTCATAATTCCCTCCAAATTCTCAGTCTTCCTTATCCAGCTGTGTTTCTTGTTCCTTTCATAGCGTTAATGTTGTAATTTACAATGTAATTTGAATGTGTGTGTACATATACATACATGCATATATACATATACACATATGTATATATATACACACACACATACACACCTACACACACACACACACACACACACACACACACATCAAACTTCAGGACTTCAAGATGATAAGGATTTCTCTCTGTGTCTTGTTAACTGTGGAGTCCCCAGAACCTAGAACACTCAGTCACAGGGCTCTTGATGTTTCAAGATAGATGATTCTTTACTGTAAAGGGCTGTCCAATGTATAGAATAATGTCTAGTAGTACATATTTGTTGGCCACATGTGGCTCTCTCCTTCAGTCTGTCACAAAGGTATCATACTTGCTTTTCGATTTTTTTTTTTTTTTTTTGTAGTCACTATTGTGTTCCTTTTAAAATAAATTGCCAGCAGGCTTTCTTCAAGGATGAATTTCCATATTCTTCCCTGGGGCTCAACCCAGATACTCACATATTTCAAATATGTTGCTGAAAACTTAGATTCTGTGAACCTCATCTTGGTCAGACTGACCAGTAAACTATCATAGGAATAGTCCTAGTAGAACAGGCCCTCATGATGAATGGTGTTTTCCTGGGAATGAATTCTTCACAGTGAGTCACAGAAGAAACAATCACAGTGGACTCAGATTTACACACTGCCAAGTCACACCAGGGAAATGCAGAGGTGTTCTTGAGCTCTGTGGGACAAGTGGGCTGTAGGTCTTTTGGGCACAGTGGTGTGGCCTGTGATTCCGATGGGTTTGCTCTGCGGAAGCCTAAGGCTTTGTAGTTGCTGATGCTCTTTTCCCAGGCACACTTAGGAACTGGCTTCATTGGACCCTGGTTTCCTCCTACAAATTTTACTGCTGTTTCAGACAGTATTAAATTTCCTGCAGATTAGAAATGGGAATGTGAGCGAGTGCTAAGTTAATCATGGCAAGATGGGATGCTGCAGTGAGGCCAAGTGTGTATTCAAAGAGAGATATGTGGAGTTTGCATAAGCTTGTGGGTTAAAGGGAAAGATAGGCCGTTCTGTCCCCCACATCACAAGCACACTGGCTTTTGTGGAGAGTCCCCTTTAGGTTTTACCCTAAAAAGGCCCCTTTATTTGGTAAAATAATCTGTGTTTAGCAAAACAAAAGTGTCAAGTCAATCTCTGTCTCTCCCTCTCCCCTCTCCTCTTCCTCTCTCTTCTCTCTCTCCCCCTATTCTTCCCTCTCTCCCTCCCTCCCTCCCTCTCCTTCTCCTTCCCAACTCTGGTTGTTTTGTTTTTTTTTTTCTGTATATTTTCTTGGTTTTGTTTGTTTGTTTGTTTGTTTGTGGGTTTTTCTTTTCTGGTCTGTCAGGGCACCACTGGCATGACAACTGAAAGACTTACTCCGTCCTTGTGTTTTTCCCTAACTAGCTGGGTGACCTTGGGCAGGTCTGATGATCTCTAAACTTAGTTTTCTCATGTAGCAAGTAGGAACATTCTTCCTGGAGAGTGTGAGAAAATTACCAGTAACATTAACTTTGGGGTTGGTGCTGGCACATGGTCATCATTCAGCAAATGTGAGTAGATATGGCTCTTCTTTCTTAGGGGGCTCTGACATTCTGGAGTGTGCTTGCATTTAGCAGATTGTGGCTCACTTCTCCAAGGCAAGTGCTGTTATGTAATAAAACTTCCTCAATCTTACAAATTCTGTTTTGCTTTCCTTTTAACAAAGTGTTCAGAATTTGTTTTTTACATTTTACAGTTTTGATCCATCTGAAAACAGTTTATGTAGGTTAAAAACTGGGAGAGAGAGCATCAGCACACACATAAAAATCCATAATCAGCATGTGTTTTTGAGTTTGAGTACACCAAAAATTAATACAGTAGTGATGACTAATGGAGACTTAGTATGTGTCACGTGCCAATCTCTGTTCAGAGAGTTTTTACATGAATAAGATATACTTAATCTGAAGCTTATGGGATGGCTCAGGCTAAGGCTCCCAACCAAAAGACAAGATATGTTTAATCTTCCAAAAACCCAAAGAGGTGCTAAGAACTAAGAACAATGGTGGTACTCATTATGATGTGAAAATTACCTAGTCCTGACTATCTGCCAGGCCATGCACTCTTCTGACCAGAACTCAACTCAGTTAATTCTCATGTCGGCCTCAGGCATCTGTATTTTTATTTCCCACTTAATTTTACTGAAGGAAACTGAGGCATACCAAGCACTAGATAAGGCCCTGATTTAAACAGAGGTGGTCTAGTTGAACCCCCAGGCTCTTGCCAATTAGCATGCACTGTCCTGTACAAGGTAGTGTGCATGATTATGCAGAATCCAAAGTTGCAGCCAAAATGCCCAGTGGAGTGAGGGTTAGCATATATGTCCTATCCAGTGACCATACAAGGCAGAGTAGCCTGCTGTGGGTATCAAAATGGTGATGTATTAGAGGAACCAGCATTGGTGTGGTGTGGAACAGTGGTTCTGTGAGTGAATGAGGGAATTTGTGTTTGACCTTCAAAGTGAAGCAATACTCAGACAGCTGAGAAGGCATGAGATAGCATGAAGGGCTTGCTCCTCAAAGCTAAAAGGGTGGGTGCAGGTGGGCAGGTTTAGGGAACCATGGTAGTGTCTGGATCATGGCTTGGCCATTTAGCTAGAGCATCTGGCTTCAAGATACCTCATGTCATGAATCTCAATGAAGTTACAAGATTGGACCAATAGACTTTATCTTCTTGAAATTGGTATACGTTTTAAAACAGAGGCAAAAAAGAAGATGTATACATGCTTAGTGTAGCCCATAGTAAAGCCTGTAGTACCTTTGATAAATGATAGCAGCTTTTTTTTTTTTTCTGGGAAAATCATACCGTAGCATTGTCTCCCCCTCTTACCGATAACTTAGCTCTTATAGAATCAGAAGCAAAATCGACAAGACTGAGGTGCCTCAACCTGGCAGATGTTCCAGCCTCATTATGCAGATGAGCTTTGTGTATGATTAGACAGAACACTTGATTAAAGTGGGATTCTAAGTGTTGGTTTTGCCTGTTATTGGCGATTTCCTCTTCCCAAGTGCTGCTATTTATAGAGTTTCTTTAAGTGTGTACATTTAATTCCCTTTGAGTTCTGCAGTGCAGTTTGCACAAGCTGATGTCTAGATCTGCTCCAGTTGTGCAAGAAGTGGAAAATATCCTTTTTTTAGAACAGGTCACATGTGCTTACTGTCAGGGATAGGACCTCAGTGTAAAAAAATGTATCTTGGGACAAATCAAAGTTACTAAATTTCTCTCGCCAACTGCTTTGTTTCAGAACTGGTAGTATTAGGATAAATAACAGGACCAAAAAAAAAAAAAAAAAAAAATCCTTGGTTACTGGTCTTTTTTTGGTCAGCTGTCAAGGACAACAAGAAAGAGTCTCATTTGTTTTTGTGTGTGTGCTTATGTGCGTAGCAAGCATAAAATGTGCTGTACTGTTAGGTTTGTCTAATTGAAGTAAATTATAAAAACATGTTTATCCACTCTCCAAGTGTGGATTATTTGGAGGAAATTATCAAGAAGGCAAGTCAGAGACAATAACTGTGGTAATCACAAGCTTTCAGTAGAACACAGTGAATTTATGGTTGATCTAGAGAGCTTTCTGTGTCTTAATACTGTGTGGCTGGAGGAGTAAAGTTACACCGAGACACGAAGTCTGCACCTCTGTTAAGACTATAGGGCTAAACTCTCCACTATCATTTCCTCTCCCTGCTTCTGGTACCAGCGTTTCCCAAGGCTCACATTGGCTTCTTATTATCAGTAAGCTCATTTCTCCAGGTTGCTTCACAAACACGAGTCCTTTGTTTCTTTGTCCAGTGTTTTCTTCTGCGTTGGGTCAAGCATGCTGTGGAGGATGAAGGTGTTCACATGGGGTCCCCTGTCCCTCCTTTCCTTCCTCACAACTGCTGGGTATGCCTCAAGTGCTAGATGCTGTGGTCCAGGCACACAGGCGCAACAGATGTGGTGTTGTCGATGCTTTTCTTTTTCTTTATAGGAAGCTGGGTCAGGGTGGGCCGAACAGCAGAGCTCTGGGGGAGCAGAATAAGGTGAGAAAAAAGTCATAGGGCTCAACTTCATGAGGGCCCTCTTGTGGCCCCCTCAGTCCCTGCCCGCATCAGTTGCTCAGTCACATTAAGCAGAAGCATGGCTCTGGAGCCAGAAGGACCTGGTTGTGTTTGTTTTTCTTCTTGTTCCCCCACCCCCCTTCCTTACTCCCTTTTAGATCAGTTACTTATTAAGCAATTGTACTATGTTGGGACTGAAATGTAAATTAGATAGCCAGGGTTTTTACTAGCACTGTGCTTCCCTCTTAGACGTAGGGACCCCTAAGTTAATAATGAACCAAAGAATCGAACAAGGCAATTTTTGGTACCTGCGGTGAAAATTAATCGGAGCGTTATTGGTAGAATGTATCTGAGAAAGAAGCAGCCTTTGTGGGGTCCCACTGCGTGGAGGGCGGCATGAAAGAAATGCTTTTGAAGTGAGACTTGACATGATGAACGGAAAATGCCTGACATAAAGGTGCTACCACTCTGTGGCTTTGACCAAGTTACTCAACCTCTCTGAACTTCAAGTTCCTTCTTGAGTAAAACAACTACTTTGAAATGTTTCTACAAAACTAAAAGGTCTAATGTTTTCAAAGCAGCTAACATCAGGTTGGTGGTAAGTAGAATTCTCCCTGGATGCCTACTTAGGACTGATTGGAGGTAAGATGTAAAAGCAGAGAAACAATAGACATGAATCTTTGTTGTGAGTATTTATAGCCTAGTTTTGAGTTTTTTCTTAGTATGGGATGAGTCAAGTTTCATGCTTGTCTTTGTAAAAATAACCCCGAAATAAGAGTGGAAATGGCCCTTGCTTTTTATTATTTTTTATTTCCTTCAGAATGGTCTGGCTCTGTGTGGTTGCCCCCCTTGTGTCTGCACTGAAGTCATATCTGACCCTGCCTAACCTAGGCATGGGATTTGGGCTGGACCTGGGATTACATTTTTGGGTCTGAGAGAATGAGGGTTCAACAGCAAATTTCACAAAACCTACTCATCCTCCTGACTCCCAGCTGTGAGTCTCAGCACTGGATCATGCCTCCAGACATGAAACATTGGAGTTGGTGCAGAAGTGAAAAGAAGCTGACTTCCCGCACTTCTCCTAGCTCTCGCCCACTGACATCCACAGACGGTAGCGTTTAATGTGGCCTCTTTAAAAATAGTATTTTTCAAAAATCATTTGGACTTTGATAGCTGTGTTCTTTCATTCACACACACATGGAGTGGCAGCTTTTAAAAGAGAAGATCCTACATCATGAGAAAGCAAATATTTTTTTTCATTTAAATCAGTGAGTTCAGGTCTAGGGGAAGGCACTGATAGACTCTGGTTCTTCTATAAGAAGCTGTGGCTCATTGAGCAATCTCA
This sequence comes from Rhynchomys soricoides, assembly GCA_019843965.1. Taxonomy (NCBI): domain Eukaryota; kingdom Metazoa; phylum Chordata; class Mammalia; order Rodentia; family Muridae; genus Rhynchomys; species Rhynchomys soricoides. The sequence continues at coordinate 4,054,615 of JADRCH010000017.1, forward strand.
GGAAGATGTGTGTGTGTGTGTGTATGTGTGTGGGTGGGTGGGTGGGTGGGCTTCGCCTTCCCCTACCCTGCCCCTTCCCCAATATGAGTCACTTGCTGAATCATCCACACACATTCCTTCACTTTCCATCTGATCAAGGACATCATTGGAAAAAGTGGTTTCCTGCCCTATTGGAAACACTCACAGCATAGATTTGCAGACTGTATACTTTTATCAGGAAAGTGTGGCTTGTCTGGAAGAAGCTGTAAAGCAAAGATCTATTTCATGTAATGGCTGGGGTTATCTATGAACTTACAAAATGACAGCCTCACTCTGCTGCCTTTTTACACAAAAATCACAAAGATGACCTTCTTATTTAACTCAGGCACTGGAACCATCCAGGTAAAGTCTGACAGAGGACCTAGGTGACCTGTGACCCCCATTGTTCTTTAGGCATGACCAAAGTCTCTCCCACACTAGCAGAAGTAACACTCTACAGTTAAGTTGGTGAAGTCACACATGGTTGTGTCTGCAGTCAAGTCTCATCTACCTTTATCTTTCAGCAGAAGTGGAATGAGTGACTTCAGTACCAGCTTTCTCCTATTGTATTTCTCAGTCTGCAGATTGTCACTGTACAAACTTAGTATATTGTTTAGTAGAGCCCTTTGCAACCGACTAACACATAATGCATTTGGCTGAGAATGACTGAGAATGATTATGATATCATGACCAGTTAGTGAAGAGTCTTTTCCTTGCAAAGGAATAGGGTGACTTCAGCGATGCATTCTTGAAAAGTCTATTTTTAAAGTAAGCATTTACAATAGCCTAGGTGAAGCAAGCCCAACAACCATGAGCAGCTGGTGCAGCTCCTTGTGACATGCATGTCTGCCCATTTGCTGCGAGGAAACACACGTGGAAAGTAATTTGAGAGCTTAGCCACTGACGGCAGTGTCCTGGACAGTCAGACTGCAGACTTTTTGGAACCACACCTTGCATCATTCATCATTGCATGGTAATTTCCCCTTGTCATTCCACTAATAATATTTTGTCTAGGTAAATGCTGGGTGAGCAAATGGTGAGTGACAGGAGCTTAGAATGCAGTCCCAGTAATGCAGATTATCGGTAGAAGCTTTGCATTGAGTTGGAAGTGAATGAGAGGGCTGATTGGGTTTGCTTGGTCATCACAGCAAAGTCACTGAAATGCACAATTTAACAGAAGCTCAGTGACAAAGATGATTAGTTGAGGGGTTTTTTTGTTTGTTTGTTTGCTTGTTTTTGTGGGAGCCATCGCAAGGAGAGGTTCAGTGATACTCTATGGTACTCCATTGACTTTGGAGAGTCTTTCCCTTGAACCCTCTCTTTGTCTCTCTTGACCCCATACCTGACATTATTCCAGTTAGTTTTCCCTGGTGGCCAGCATCCCTTTGCTTACACATTTCTCCTACTGGACAATCTCTTTTCACCTATGAACAATCTCTTTCCCAAGTTCAGTCCCTCTCACATGGTCAGCCCTTATAGTTGAATTTCATGATTGATGCCTGGTCTCATGTCCTTAGTTTCAGGGATGTGCTGACTAGTGAAGCCGAAGTGGACCCCAAGATTTTCTTGGTACTGCCATATCACTCATGTAGCTTTGGTAAAGAACTTTCTAGAGAGAATTACCCTTCTTACTCAAATAAACAGGTGATGGTTTTTAATCAGTGATCATTGATTATCTTGGATCTGACAATACATCAGCACTCCTTAATTTTTACTGACGGCATTCTGTGTCAGGGAGTTTTTCATTCTGAAACAACAATTCAAGAATAATTTAACTTGGAGGTATGGGATTTATGGGAATGTACTTGAACAGTGATTTTTAGTAAGTGTGCATCACTCAGGTACACCACACTCTGGGGGGAGGGAGGAGCCTGGCATGCTCCACCCCTCTTTCTGATTTTTGGAGAAGTCACATTTCTAAGAAATTTGTAACTGTTGCTCTGGTGAGGGCTTGGAGTTGAGGTCACACTTTGAAAACCATGAATAAGTGGTAGAAGGTAACCTTTCTCAACGAACTTGAAATAGAAAACTTGCAAAGATTTTGGGCCCCTGTCAGGTGACAAAACATTCAAATTAATCATGTTTAAGTAGAAAAGGAAACTGTTGGATCCATGACACAAAAGTCCAGGGGTATGGATGACAGGTCTACCCAAGAGTGTGACTTTCTGAGTGACTTGAAGTTCACCTATCTTTACTCATCTATCTTTACTTTGAGGACTGGCTCAAATCTTGAAATGGGGGTAGTTTCTTCCCAGCTCTTCGAGGGTGGAACTGGAAGCAGTCCGAAGTCACTTGACTGAAAGATTGGGTTGAGAAACAGGGTGATGGTGGTTTGGGGCACGTCCACATGACCGAATTGTTTTCCACAAAACTTCTGCTGAATAAAACGTGAAATATGACTTTCTGCCTGTTTTCCCATCTCTAATGAATTCCAGACAGTTTGTAGAGTGTAGGAGTTTCCAAAACAGAGAGGTGGAATGACTGGGCTCAGCCAGTGTCCGTTCCATGGCACACAAGGCAGCCCTGACATAGCAGACGCTTCCTCTTTGTTCTAAACTTCAGCACACTGCTCATTCCTCTGATTGGGGGATGAGTGGGGGTGGGGCCGTGAAGAAGGAAGGACAGGGCCAGTGTTGGGTCAGACAAATTAAGTTCCTAAGAAAGTTCCAGACTCTGGATTTACCAGAAATGCAACCTGCGCCTGTGTTTAATCCACTTAGACCCAAATGTTTTGGATTATGTGTTTTTGCTATTGTTACCCAATGAACTTCTCCAGAGAAAGAACCCTCATCTGCTCTGACCATAAACTGGTTAAGAGTTTTCACCACCAGTTCAGGAAGTCTAAATTTAGGAGAAGGTAGACTTGAACTTAAATCTTACTTTTGCCACCCATTAGCTGAGTACCCTGAGCATGGTATGACGGGGTGGGGAAAGGGGCTCCAGCTTCAGTGCAAGACTGAGAGGAGCTAATGAGGGGGTGGCAACACAGCATGAAGTTAGAACCAAAATGTGTGAATTAACAGATTTTTAGGGGCTGGTGACATAGCTCAGCCAGTAAATGCTTGCTGCTTAAGTGTGAGGATCTGAGTTTGGTCCCCAGAACCCATGTAAAACAGTAGGGTGTGGTGTTGTGTGTTTGTAACTAAACCTTAGGAGATAGAGATAAGTGGATCCAGGGGGTTGTGTGCTAGAGGGCTCAGTCTACTTAGTAAGCTGCAGGCCAGTGAGGTCCCCCACCCCACCCCAGAATAAGAGGACTGCACCCTAGGAACCACAGTCTGACCTCCATATGCACTTGTACACATGTGCATACACACTCCTCCCCACATATGTATCTGTACACACATGAACTTTCTCACATACATATATAAAAATGGGAAGAAACATGTCAGTGTAGTGGTCTGCCCAAATCCTGGCTGTTAGTCCCTCCTGGTTCCCTTCACACATATCATCAATTAGATTTTTAACTTGAAATGAGTTTTCAGTTAAAACTACAGTAAGGAGAGAATAACTAAGAGCAGCCAAGAAGAGAAACAAGTCCATAGAAAGGGCCCTACCCAATCACCAAACTGAATAATCAGCATTGTGATCTTTGAGAGTTGAGCCAGGTCAAATAGTGGGGAATGGTGGGATGCCTCAGAGGGAGATATTTAAGGCTGGCACGAGCTATTTACATGCAAGGCGTTGTTAGCCTTTGTCGCCAGCGAAGTCTCTGTCTTTATCAACATGTTTCCTTTCATCATAATTACAGAGCACAGCTGGGTGGAGAACTCACAAGAAGAGGCACTAATTGGACTTGTGCAATATCATGGAAGCTCAGTGCACTGCTGGTATCTGCACAGGCTCCTGTGGTTGCTAACTGTCCTTCTCCAGTCTTGTCCCTGACGACTTCCTGCTCTCTGGTCACATGTGTTCACACCACCATCTTTTTACGTAGTCGTATTTATCCAGTGTCAGTCCGAAGACCTCATACTTCAGGATCTTCTTATCTTCCTATGTGCCTTAGGAGATTAGAAACTGAGCTTTAAATGTCTGTGTCCTACACCAGTATGGTTGCATTTCTTGACCTTCACAATTGCTCTCTCCTGAAAGTGATGGCTAACCTAGTCTTTAGGAAATAGAAAGGAGTTAACCTGAGTAGTAACTATCTTTCTTAGGGGAACAGTTTCATTACATCCTAGGTATATGTAAAGGCCTTCATCAGTTAATGGCCAGGAGTATTCCTGGGTACCAGGATGCTCATCTCCTTGATCTTGTGAAATAATGACATGACAACTAGAGAGAAGTTAGAACAGATTCAGGTGATACACACCCATGATCCCTGAACTCTGGAGGTTGAGGTAAGAAAATCTTGAATTCTAGTCCATGTGGACAACATAGCAAGACCGTATTTCAGAAAACCAAACCAAATCAAACAAAAACAGAACAAAAGGCTGCGTTGTATACCAGATGTAATGCTGCTGTTACTCTGTGCCAGTAATTGGCCATCCTTGCCCACTACAGCAGTCTGGGCTATCTGGGCTTCCACAGATGTCTTTGCAATGAAAACTGAGGGTCTTGCATGAAAATGCAAGAAATGGAAAATCATAGAAATGTTCATCTTCAGGAGCTGTTGATAAGTACCTAAGTCACAACTGGATCGTCTATGGCTTCAACACACAGACTGTATGATTGCTCTTCAAATGTGTCTGGGTATGTGCAGCAGAATTTTGAGCCCATACTAGTCCTGGATGAATTGAAGAGTCTTTCACACCTCTTCTCTCAACTATCTGCTGTTATTATACAGGAATGGAAACAGATTTACCAATCACTTAATGTTGTGTGTATGTGTACCAATAGTATAAGTATGTATGTGCACGCGCGCGCGCGCGCGCACACACACACACACACACACACACACACACACACACACACACAGAGTTTCTACCAGAATCCTGCTCTGGATCGTTAAAACCAGTATTTTTTCAGGGTAGTTTTAGCCTTGCTGTGGCATTCCAATTTGGTTCCTTAGGGAAACAGTCTCTATCCTGAGCATTATAAAGATATAAGCAATGTCAGTTTTTTTTCTTTTCATGTTGTTGAAGCAAAGATGCACAGAGACAGAGCCAGGTTCTTTGGGGTCAGAGTCAATGTATTTGGAGAAGTCCTTGGCACAGGGGACACGATGGAGCCTGAGGAAGGCTGCTTCGATCCATCCTGTCTGATGGGTTTCTGAACCCGGACCTTCAGTGAGTAGAGTGGATGACTGCGTGGAGAGTTAGGGACACAGTTAGAAGGGAGATGCAGGCAGCAGTGATGGGAAAGTTGTTCTGGAAATTGTCAGGGTACATTTCTTTATTTGGAATCTAGCTGGGTGGATGTTAAGAGATATGCCTCCTGCTCTGGTTTTTCTGAGTCTTGGCTTGAGAGTTATTTGTAGCATCCTCTGTATATTTATCTTGTAGGTGAGGGTGTATCTCCCAATTGTTGAACCCACTGTGCATAAGGAAAGGATGATCAAGCCTGAGTGAAGACTGTTGTACTTGACCAATGGATGGGTGGCTTGCTGGCTAATGACTCAGTCAAGGGTCAGAGGAGGGTTTTCTAGAAGAAATGAGCCTGCTTGGTGATTACACCACCTACTCTAGAAATAAAATCACTTTAAATGGTATTCACTGAGGGCATCCTTCTTGTACTAAGGGCCAACCATTGTACATGAAAGCCTTATTTTAAAAATAATCAAGCTCCTTGTATTTATAAATAGGCACTGGTAACATTTTCTTTCTTTTCTCCTTCCTTCTTTCCTTCCTTCCTTCCTTCCTTCCTTCCTTCCTTCCTTTTTTGTCACTGAGCTCCCAAGAGAACAGAAAGTTTGTTAGATTTTTGGGCATGTCAAGTGCCCAGGACACTGAGTGGCCACCAGATCTTGCTTGAATAAAGAATAACCAAATGTGTTGGGGATGTCACTTAGTTGCTAGAGTGTTTGCTTAGCATGTATCATACACAACACTGGGTTCTAGTTCCAGCACCAGCTAAAACCAGCTGTGCAGCATACACCTTCAATCCCAGTTCTTCAAAGGTGGAAGCTGGAAGATCTGAAGGTCAAGGTCATCCTTGGAACACACATGAATCTATTTCCAAAATGAAAACTACAAGAAAACCCCGAACAAGAATTGGATAAAGCCTTTTTGGTGTTCAAAGGGCTCTTCTGGGAAGTGGGAGAAAAAGGTTTCAGACTTTACTTTATTAGCTATCCTCCTTGTTAGATTTTTCTGAGCCTAAGTTTTCTCTCCTTATAGTAAAAGTAACAATAGGATTCCTTCTTGGGCCAGCAGCAATAGTATGGTTGGTGTCTTCAGTCTCAGTACAGTAAATGAGTAGACAGAGCATTGTTGTTGGTGCTAAGAGGGGCAGTCAACTACAACTAGCACTCCTTAGTTTTGGTGGTCATGTTCTATAAAATCACTAAAAACATCAAATTTGTGAATATTGAATCATTCCTGGGACAATAATGATGTAGTTTCCTGAGAGCACCTGGTCCCAAAGTTTTTGTTAACCAATCAATGGATCGCTCTGTTTTTATGTGTATTTCTGTTTAGAGACACTGTATTTTATGAATATTCTTGACCTATTAACATTGAACTGACCAACAATACTGTATCTCATGTCTGAGTAATGCTTATTTTGCTACCTGTGTTATTTCCCCACCTGGCAACCTCCTTAGCATGTAACAGCATGAGAAATCAGTCGATCAGCCTTGGCACCTTGCCTGGAGCTGTTTAAATAGTGGGGTCACCATCACAAAAACACAAACTAACTGGCAGTCTGTGAAAGAATGCTTATTTGCAGTGGGCTAAGAGCATGGAAAGAGGGAAGCAGGTCCTAACCTCATTTTACCTCCGTGAGGAATGTGTACATTCGGCTGCTTGGATTTCTTGCTATTCTACAAATGTCCATAACTACAAGAAAGCTGCAGATGTTGATAATTGTGATTATAGATTCTAATTACCAAATGAATTTGAAAATGGGGAACCCATGCATAATGAAAATTGACTTTGCTTTAAAAAAGCTCTTCTTGCAGCTCTATTCCTACAGCTCAGACGAAGGAACCCAGTCTTCCATTTTGCCCATTTGTCTGCCCTAAACACGATCGACACTGCCAAATTGTTAATATTCTCTCTTTGGGTACTTTTGATTTTGGTGTAGTTCCATTTGTTCTTTGTTTAGGAACTTGGGATATGAGAATCAAGTTCCAGTTTTGGGTGTATGGGGGTAGAGAAACTATGAGGTCTTTACTGAAGAATCCAGGAGAAAACAGGTGGAGCCTTCAAATGCTGGCAAAGATAAGCTGAAGTGGAGCTTACAGGTGGTGATTTTGATTTCTTTGAGCATAGTATAGTTATCAGCTGATTGTTGTAAACGTTACTTGTGAGTAGTGCTGGGGATTCTTCTAGAAGGAGGCAGAGAGGAACTGGTTTCAGACACCCACTTTACAAACAACAAGAAAATACAAAAGCCCAGCAGTAATAGCAGCAGCAGCCTCATCTAGCATTCTTAAAGCTCTTTTCTTGGCTGGAGCCTTGGGTTGTAGTTTGGCTTGCCTTTTCTTATGTGTTTGGGTACTATAGTATTATACAAAGTGTGTGTGTGGTGTGTGTGTGTGTGTGTGTGTGTGTGTGTGCGCGTGCATGTGCATGTGTGTGCGTGCATGTGCATGTGTGTACCCTAATCCTGGAGTGAGGAAGATTACTTGTGTTATTTTCACCTACACATTTCTGTGTTAGAAATTGATCTATCAGAAACAAATAATTTGCATGTAGGTGAATTTTAAACACAACAAGCCATCTGCTATCCACCAGGTATGGTGTGAGATGTTTAAGACACTTTGTATAGTATAATTCTGCCACGAGATTGGCAAGCTCCCATTTTATAGATGAAGAAATGGAGGCTTGCCTATCTTCTTCTCCTTAGCTATGTTAGGGCACTTAAAGATGACATCCAGGTTCAAACCTAGGACCGTCCCAATTTGGGTGCACACCTCTTTCTCCATAATGCTTTGGAGTGAGTGCTTGAGATGTTGTGGGTCAGAGGGAGTGGCAGGTGTGATCAGGGGTGACAACTCATTGTTTTTGGAATGGAAAGAGGACTAGGTTTCTGATGAAGTAAAGACCGAGGACTCAGGGTGTGGCTGAACATCTGAATCCAAGATAAATAGATCTATGTATTAAAGGTGCTCACAGCATTCCAGGATAAAAAGTCCTTTGTTTTCTAAGCTGCTTCTGAAGAAGGAAGGGGAGATAGATGTGATTGCTCCCAGAAAGGTAGCAGAAGATAGGATGTTGACTCCTTAATCCTCTCAAGGGCATTGTGGGTAAGTTGTTGGTTTCCCCCATTACTTATTAAAGCTGTTCTCTGGGTCTTGCTTCCTGATGCCTTCAACAGTCTTCTAGACACACCCCAGCATCATGTTCACTATTGGGCATGTACTCCCTAACATCTTGGTGTTTTTCACTGATTTCTCTCCCCTTCCCACCCCACCAAACTTGTTAATTGCTTTTCTTGTGTGCCTTCATAAAGTTGTAGCCAGTGTGTTCCCTTTTGGACTGTTTATCTTTGACATGCCAGAGTTCTTGAAACATCGTAATGTTGTGTAATGAGCCTAACTTCTGCCTTGACATGTGGGTGTTAAGCGCATTAGTCACTGCAAAGCATTGAGTTAAATATTTTCAATAAAAGGTTGTAATGATCTAACAGAGAGGAAGAAGCTGTAAACCGCCTGGTTGATGGCTTTAGTGGGGAGCCATGTACTTAGTGGGTTTCCCCAAGCAAGTTAGGATCCATAGCACAGATGCACAAACCTTCCTACTCTGCATAGTGAGAGAGTTGAGAGATGGACAGTTCAAAGGGACTTTATTGTCACACGTGAAGGAAAGCACCAACTGACCAAGTTTCCAGAGCTCTTGCTCCTGAGTCCTTATCTGTCACGCATCTTTAACTCCCACAGGAAATGTTAAAGCCTTCTGGGAGAAATTATCAATAGGGACTCTTGGGCTGCGTCTTAAGCCTCATTAAAAGCCCTTAGCCTTGTAATAGTGATCAGTCTGTATTGGAGAGCCATCAGGGAGTTCTCCGTAGCACCGTGGAAAGCCAGAGCTGAATGAAAAAATGCCTGCACCTATCAAGTTGGTTTTATGAAGAGTTTTGGGCAGCATTACTCACTATGAAACTATGTTCCTGTTGCCCCGGTTTATCTCCACAGACATCTCTCCTTGGCAGAAGGTTGACTACTTGTCTCTCCGTGTCTCTGGGCATCTGAAGATGGTTGAGGTACATTGCTTTGGTCCTTTCTGGGGAGTGTATCATAGCCATGGACCTTTTGGAAATATTGTCTAGAGGAGAGTTTTGGTAATTGCTTTGTTAGGATGGTGGGCTGTCTTGTTCATGGAGTTGTAGGTTTAAATGAAATCGTGGGCTGCGCTTCTTTTTCCTTGCCAGAGATCTTCAGTTGTTTTGTTAAAACTCAGAGCTATGTACCTTTTCCTTCCTAGAGAGTTTGCAAACAAGGAGAGTTTGTTTTCATGTCTAAGCAGTGTCCGTGGTCACTGTTAGCATAACTCAGCACTAGATGTTTTCAAAGCACATCTGAGTGGAAGCATTTCACTTCTTTGAATCCTTTTCTTCTGTAGTATGATCTCTTGTACATATTGATCATTGTTTTCATGATATAATAGGAAATTGATGATATTTTGGGGACTGGAAGACTTGTGGAGGGGAGATCTATTCTCCCTGTTTACCTTTGTACCTTTTCCTTGCAAGTGTGAATGATCTCTTGTCCTCCTGTATAACCGAGTCACATTTATTTGTCTTCCCCATTCCCTGAATCTGTAGATGAGGACACACTTTTGAATGGGAGCCCAGCAACCTGTTGATGTAAAGTATCTTTTACCTTTTAAGATTACCATCGTTAGCACCTCCCTCCTTCCTGGCTGGGTTCCCTGTCATTTTAAGCAGGCAGCAATTACAGGTTTGCTAAAGAAGCTGGCTTCGGCTGCCAAGGCTCCTATTAATTATCACTCTATCTCTAATTTAGCCTTCCCAGTGTTGAGAGAAGGCACATGTAAGCCTTCTGCTGAAGGACTGCAATGAGATCTCCATAATAACCTTCTTTCTGAGCCGGTTGTGTGGACTCTATGTTCAGCCAAAGGGCCAGGGTGGCCCTGGTGAGTGTTTTCATCTTTCTTCCATAGGTTGCTTGGTTGTTCATGTTTAGCATGGTTGGCTTTTTCCTTCTGATTCTGGCCTGAGTAGGAATCAAATAAACTCTTACTTTGGGATCTCAGACCTATTTCCAGTCTGTTCTTGAACCTAAGATGAAGACAACTTGAAAACATGTAAGTGATTTTCCTACCAGCTGATTCCTCTACGGGTGAAGAGTAAAGAGACCATGGAATTGACTCTAGGCCTCTCTTCCAGAAGGTAATATACAGATGTTAACCAGAGCATAATAACACATATGGTGACCAGGGAGTGTATCCTAGTTACTGCTTCCAGGGGAGTGTGTGTGTGTGTGTGTGTGTGTGTGTGTTAGGGTATCATTTTTTAATATTAGATTTTTTTTCTCTTGCTGCTCAGAAGTGGCTGGATCACTTTTGTTCGTGTTCAGAAATGTTGAGTTCACTTGTTTCAGTGAATACTCTTTTAGAAGTTTCTAGGGCTCATCTGATCAGGTCTGGAGTGCTTACGCTTCCTTTCTGACTTTTTCTCATGTTATTTTTGGCACTGCTGGTGTTGGAAGCTGGGGAAGTGATTCACCGTAAAGTGAATTAATTTTCCACGTTTTCCAATGCACTCCCCAGTCGCCCCCTGGTTTCTCTTCCCCCCAGCCCCCAAGATGACTCTGCACTTACACTGCTGTCATCTTTGCTGGCTCAGGCAGAAATGCTGATGTCACTTGGATTTCTGAAATTACAGCTGCTAGGAATTAACAGAAATCGTAAAAGTATACCACTTCCTCATTTGGTTTCTTTCTGGACTAATTATTGTCCTTCTAATCCTTGGGGAGGTTAGGGACTTGGAAGCAAATTCTCTGTCTTAGAGTTCAAAAGGCAACTTTCAAGCTTCTTTCTTGGTTACTCCAGAGATAAAGTAGCCCTTAGGATGGAGCTCTGGCATGACCGTCAATAACCCCAGCCTGCCTCCTCACTCAGGATCTTACAGGTTGGACCATTGGACCTGTCTTTTCTCCTGGGTGAAGAGTTTCTGAAAACTTCCCTTAAGTAAGTTTCCTTATATAGAGTGCTTTTACTCAACGTCTTTTGCCAGCTCCAGACTGTTTTTGGTATGAGGTGAAAGTTGTAATTTGTTTACTGATGTTTTCAGAACCTTTGCTCCTTGAGGACTGCTCTCTTCTGACCCCTTGCTCTCTCCTTTAGTTTACCATGCACACAATTGTTCTTCTGTCTCTCCACTCCCACCTCTAATAGCTGCTTGCTGGGCTTCAGACTCTCTTACCTCTTGTTTGGTGGCTTGAGCGATGGCTCCAAGAACCTGTCCTGGGAAATCCCCAGGCTTTGAACAGGGCTGTGCAGCTGCCACCTGGAGTGAGCATACAGGATGGCCATGCCCTGTTTAGCTCTATTGATTGAACTGAGCCCCATGAAAGCAGAAATAGAAGGGTTCAGCATTCTCACTTTCCTGTGTTGAGGTTTTTGCTTATTTCGTGTATTTAGAAAAAGCATCCATTTGCAAACTGCTGACTTACTATTTTCTCTGGAATGGAAACTATTTGGATTATTTCAATGACTTTTAGCTAAGACTTGTTTGTCTACAGAATTAGTTTTGTTTTCTGGTGTCCTGTTTAAAGTATGAATATGTCTTTTTTTTTTTTTTTTAACTTTATGGAAATAAGTGTTCTTTAGAACCTGGGAGTTACGCAAACCAACGTGCATTTGAAACACCATGTTTACTCCACAGAATCAAAATAGAACTCTAAAGTGAAAATTACAGATATGTAAAGATTTCTATCTTGGGACATTTGCTTTCTTTGAAATTTTTTCTCTTGATTAAGACATCTTCAGATTTTAGAGTAATCCCTTTTGCAATTCATTTTCTCACTAATCGATTTCTCTCTCTCTCTCTCTCTCTCTCTCTCTCTCTCTCTCTCTCTCTCGAGGTGGAGTGGGAAGCAAGGTTCAATAGCAAACTTGTGAATGGAAGTCATGTGTATTCCTTGAGTGTTTGCTATGAGCTGGTGATGGGAGCTTTGCTGTTGGCTTTTACTGAATTGCTTTAGTTTAATTTTAGGGTAAGAGATTTAGGTTAGAAGTATGAAATAGTAGTTGATTATTTTAAGAACTATTAAGCATCAATCCAAGATTCTTAAGATGAAGTATCTTTGTTGAGCCTCCAGATGTCTTTTTGTTTTGAGATCTGCATATAGTTAGGCAGCATGTCCTCAGATAGTGGCAATGATGTTTGAATTGAGATTCTGGATGTCATAAGAGGAGCTATAGATTAAGCATCAAGTGAACTGTTCATTTCACTAGATTGGTGATTGTGCATGCTTTTTTATTCCCACAAATAGCACCATGGTATACCTAGTAATTCCTGAGTAAATGTTGAATGCATGCATACATTGGGAAGCCTGGTTGTAGGATTGGCTGTTTAGTAACTAATTGTGAGACCCTGGGTTACTATTTATGAGGAGTCAGTCTCTTTTGTCTAGTCAAAGGGAAGGAGTAGATCAAGGATAGAATGACTTGACAAGGCACATGCTGCTCCTTGGTAGGAAATGAGAACCTCTTTCTCACCTGCCTGGGGTCCTTTGTGGCTTCCAGCTTCTGCCACTCCACTTCTTGGGGAAATGAAGCCAGGTGCTCACTCAGAAGCCTTCTTTCTGAGGTTTCTTATGCTAGTTCTTTGACTCCGAGGCTTTCTTTGTTTGTTACAAGTCAGCAACACTCTGTGACACTTGTTGACTTAAACAACAGTGAGGGCAGCAACGTGCACCATTGGCCTCTCCTTTGGATTGTTTTGATATATCAGCACATATATGTACAACTTAATCAATAGGCTCAGTCAGTGTTTCTCTAGAGGAGGAAGATAGTAAGAGTTGATAAAATCCACAGTCTCTCCCTTTTCCTTTGAATCTCTTCTATACATGGAACATGTGATCAGTGACACCTGCTGCATTCTGGATTATCTAGGCCAGGGCTGAAATGTCTGCCCATAATACACTGGATCTGTCTTTGTGCAACTTACCATGGCATAAATATGATGTTGTGAAATCTGTAATTGTTGTTTGAGTCTAAAAGATGGAAGGCCAGTTCTTCTGGGGGAACATGGCATGTGAAGAAAAGTCTCATAGCAGGAGGGAGCCTGGCTTTATCACTGAAAGGGAATTGCCCATGAAATGAGAGAAAAGCATCCGGGTGGAAGCCTGGCAGTGTGACTAGAGCTCCATTGAGCATGGCCTGAGCTGTGTAGGTAAGGGACAACACTGGACTTTCCACTTGGAGGGTGATTTGGAGAATGGCTACATCTCACGTCATGGTTAGGAAGGTTCTAGATCAGCGGTTCTCAACCTTCCTAATGCTGCGACCCTTTTAATACAGTTCCTCATGTTCTGCTGACCCCCAACCATAAAGTTGTTTCATTGCTACTTCACAGCTGTATTTTGCTACTGTTACAAATTGTATTGTAAATATCTGATATGTAGGATATTTGATATGCAACCCCTGTGAAACGGTCCTTTGACCTCCAAAGGGGTTGTGATCCACAGGTTGAGGACCACTGTTCAAGATGAACCTTCTGTGTGAGAAATGACAAGATATATGTGGTATGCCACCATGAGGATGGGTGATGATTGCAAAAGGGTGAGATCCTCCATTACAGATTTGAAGGGCAGTGAGGGCAGAAGTGAGGCTGGCATACTGCTTACTGGTAACAGTTAAGTGACCACTCATTCTTTCATCTGCTGAGTCCTTCATCACATAGTCAGGAGCCTCTTCTGTACCCAGCATTGGGAATAGCCTGTGAGTAAAGCAGACATGGTTTCTGCTCTCTGGAAGCCTCTGTTCCAAGAGGAGAACAGTCATTGAACTCTGGACATGGCAAATGATCAGTATTCTACTTGTCCATCTTGTCCCATACTTGTTTCTTTCCCCCAGTTTACAGGCTGGTAGCTTGCTTCTATGACAAGAGTTGGAAGGTGAAGTTCGATAAGCAGATGCCTTACATCACATATGCTTACATGCGTGCATGGGGGCCTACAATAAAGCATTTGGGGATTCTATAGGCTTTGGGGAAAGTTCTAGACATTTCCCCATACTTTGTATGGAATGACCTTGGCTTTTAAGTCCACAGTCTAAGAAGAAAAGTCTCAGATCTTGTGGACCTTGAAGGCAGCTTTGGTGGCTGCCTTCCTATCTGTATTCCTTGTTGTTGCCAGTGCTTGGCATTTGCATTGAGTAAGAACCGGCTTTGAGGCAGTAAGAGATCAGAGAAGTGGTATACTGTAAAGAGATGTTTTGGTACAGAAATGACAATTAGTTCCTCCACCAAATAGAAAACACTTGAGGTCCCCATCCAGGCCAGCATTGTCTATAATACAGAATCCAGATCCAGCTGACTGAATTATATGGATTCCTGGGGATTTGTCCAGGGAGTCTGCCTCTCCCATTTCACATGATTGGTGAAGGCAAAAGGCAGTAGCCTATTGCTGTAAGAACTGTGGAATCAGCTTATTCGAGGTTTGAATCTCAGCTGCATTGCTAAGTAGCTGGGTGAGTCTAGGGGGATGATTAGGGCCCTCTGTGCCTTCATCTGTCAAATGAGGTGGTACTTAAGCACGTAAGCCCTCTTGTTCAACTTGCCTGGGTTTGTATGCCTGCTCTACTGCTGTGTGACAACGGGCAGTGTGTTCTCTTTGTGTCTTAACTGTCTTATCTGTAGATTGATAACAATGAAGATGGTAATAGTACATGGGATTATATGCATAGAGGGCTTAACACAATACCTGGCACTTAATTCGTTCTCAGTATTCCTTACTCAGACATCTTCCTTAACCTCATTGTTGGGCTTTCTAGAACGTCCTGTAATGAATACTGTCTGACTGGTGTTCGGTTTTATCTGGAAATTAGTGGTTTATAAAATACACTTGCTGCTATGTGCTTTGTGTGTGGGGGTGTGTGTCTGTGTGTGTTTGTCTGTGTGTGTTTGTGTCTGTGTCTGTGTGTTAGAATCTTGTTATATAGCCCTGGCTAGACTGGAACTCAGTATGTTGACCAGTCTGGCCTTGAACTTGGGACAGCTTTTGCCTCCATCTCTTGAGTATATGGGATTATACTATGTTCTGTCATGCCTGGCTTTTTTTCTTTTTTTTAACTTGAGACTTAATAGTAGAATTTTTAAGTGAGGGATATATTTACTATCCTACACAGTGGATGTCCAGTTATATTTTAATTTTTAACAGAGAACTTTGTTTTTCAGTTTACTTGTGTGGCAAGTATTATAGCATACTTAGATTTTAAAATTGCTTATTTAAATTTAAATGGATAGAGAGCCTATATTTTTATTTGTTAAATCTGGAAACCTAGTTTGGAACTAAAACTTAACTCTGTATTTTCATTTGTTAGCAAGAAATATACATATATATATGTGTGTATATATATATACATATATATATGTGTGTGTGTATGTGTGCATGTGTGTGTATGTATATATATATACATATAATTTTCTGCTACAATAACATTTATTATGAAAAGAGGATGGTGTTTTAATTATATATATATAATACTATATATACCATATTGCATGAAATTCCAAAATGTTCTGGCATAGTTTAAATCTAAAGGGGACTGGTAGTACCCTACCATATTGATGCACATTCCAGAGAATCCTGAAGATCTCATCACCTTTGAAGGAAATTACCTCATTATTCAGAGTCACCTAGCTGGGGAACAATGTCATTCCTTAGGGTTGGCTCAGTTTTCCAAGCAGAAGAATAAACACATCCAGTGGTTAGGTTAATATCTTGAAATGATTTCATTCTGTTTACACCCGAAGCTAATTTTTTGAGTGGCTTTGGCCTTGAAGCTATTAGACTAGTTGGCGACTCTCAGAGAAAGTTGCATCCAAGACTGAGATCCTTTGAGTTCAGTGTTCCTGGAGCATACTGTGCACACTGGAGAGATGAATGTTCCTGCCTTCAAATCCTTTCATGTTTTATGGCTCTAGAACAAGAAATGATACTAACAAGAGGCAGAATAAATAAGGTCATGGTCTATGGCAGGTCAAGCCAGGTCTCAGGCAGTTGAATGTACACAGTAACTAATTGTAGAAGCCAAGTGGATTAGAAACAGATTAAATTAGAAGTGGCTTCTTGGAGGGTACTATTTGAGAGACCTTAACAAAAAATGAAAATAATTTCATTTCAGAAATGAAATGTTCTTGGTATGAGGTTTAGCAGTAACAAATACTTGGAAATGTCCACAGTTTGAGGTAAACATGTTACTTAAATGTTACAAAAATAGATTCATATACATACAGCATCCCATGTCTCTTGCAAACTCTCTTTTATGTGTGACTACTGATGGTGTAGGATACCCACGCTTGACCTGAGCTTCGTTATGCTGGTTTTATTCCATGTTGGGTTCCTAAGTATTTATTGTGCACTGACCACTCTTATATATGAGATGGCCAGAGAGACTCTTACCTGGTCACTTCATCCAACTAAAATGCATTAAGTGTGATGCCTAAGCCTCTGGATTAAACTAGACAGGAAGATGCCATGAGAAGCCTCTTGTGAGGCATCTTTGACTTTGAGTATTTGCCTAAATAACTTTGAAAGCCAGGTTACCTCATTTCCTTTTGGAATGGCAGTTGTTTAGTAGACTTGGTCTAAGTCACAGTTAATAGGCTTAATGGTTTTGAATGGTACCAAATAATTCTCCATCAGGATACCATTTGTAAGCAGGGAGGATTCCTCAAATGGAGTACAGCACACACAGAGCTGAGTGAGAGGACCTGTCACCATCTTAGACTTCCCTTCAGAAGCTAAGAATCTTGAAAGAAAGCATTAAAATTACAGTCAACACTAAGACATAGCTAATAACTCTTTTGCTACTTAAGACAACAGCAACACCAAGAACAAGCAAACAAACCATTCCATGTGAAGTTAGTACCATTTAAAAATGACCTGTCTTTAGAACGTATTGAGACCTACCCTACTCCTCTAGCCAAAGAATTGAATAAAGTGGGGCAGGGTGCCCTTGTTGGTTAGGAGATGTGTAGAGAGCTGGTTGGGTAGCCTGCTCTCTGCGTCAGTGGGGCTTCTGGGATGGCTGGGAGCAGACATGGAGAACTGTGCCATTTTTTCTAAGTTCTGTGTGTTTGATTGGAAAGCTCTAAGCTAGAATGGAAATTAGCTACGTACTTGGAGGCTCAGGTATTTTATTTTTGTCAATTGGGATTGGTGTGTGTGTCTCAAGTCCAGGCAGGTTATTTGTGGTGGATGTCTTGGCTATTTCAGGTACTGGTGTGATGAGATGGAGACTGGATTCAAACCTTTATTGGCTTCTTAAACATGAAAGAACATACCTGCTTATGTAAGTTTGTGTCTGGCTGAATGTTATTATTTTTCCCCTGGATAGCCAGGCCAAATATTAGGTAGCTTAAATATCTACTTTTGGTTCTTACTGCTTTATTTTTTGGCTGTGCTTAATATCTTCCTTTTTATATCTGTCATTAAATTATAATTGAAGCTTCATGTTTTATATTTATACTGATGCATAGAAGTTGAACTATGCCAGCCATTCAGACTTAATGGGCAAATGTTGGCTTATGCCAGGAAATTTTTGAAATCTGTACTCCTTTTCAAGGATGTCCAGTGCACTCTGGTCTAAGCAGTCCACCTCTCCTCCTTCTCTGTTCAGGCTGTGACTGCACAGGGAAGCTTCTGTGTCTGTGCATGGAAGAACATCTCACTTGTGATAAAAGCACATCAGCTTGCTAGCTTCCTCTCCCAGTAGTTTTCTTGACAAGTCTTCCTGTCACTCCATTCTTTAGCTCACTGACTGTCATGCAGGGTTTCACAGTGTCAGTTTGGGAGTAGCTGTGTAATGGTGATAGGTGACACCCATGCCACAAGCTGTGTCAAAAGGGCTGCCAGACACTATCAGACAATTTACAACACTGTAATTCTCTGGATTTGGGCCAAGTTTTAACTGTATCCATCAATCTGTGGAGCCAGCTGTTGGAGTCTTACATCAAGGTTTTGCCATGTGCCAGTCATTTATTTTGGTGTCAAGAATACAGTGGGATGCCAAATGGTGGGATGTTTGTACTCATGAAGCTTTCCTCTGTGTGTGTGTGTGTGTGTGTGTGTGTGTTGGCATGTTAAATTAAATACACATATAGAAACAAATATATAAGTTAGTGATGTGTGTGTGTGTGTGTGTGTGTGTGTGCGTGCTAAGTGGTCATAAATATTTGGAAGAAAGAGAGGGCATGGGTAGGTTTACAGTGATTTATCATTTAAAACTGAGTGGACATGGAAAGACTTGATAAGAAAATGCAATTGAAGAAAGGCTCAAGATGATTAGAATGGGTCATGGAGGCATTGAATGAGAAAAGTCCGGCAGACAGCAAGGGTAAGAATGTGGTCTCTGAACAGACATGACTGATTCAGAAGGAACATTGTGCCCATGTGATAGGCTGAGAAAAGTGAAAGTTGGAAGTATAGAAGATGAGCAGGGATGTCTAGAGGAGAAATGTGATCCAGTCAGAGGCTGACCCATGCCATCTGTTAAGTCTTAGCATTTTACTTACTGTAAATGGAAATTCAATCCAAGCCTGGGGACTAACAGGATTGTTAATATAGACAGTGGTCTGGTATGAAGGGGCACAATGGTACAAGAATTTGAAGATCAGGGGCCAACAAGATGGCTCAGTGGGTAGAGGTACTTGCCACAAAGTTTGTCTACCCTACATTGATCTTCAGGACTCATGCAGTGAAAGGAGAGCACCAACTCCCACAGCTGTCCTCACATGCACATGCACATGCACACTGGGACAGCACTCCCCCAACAAGAATTTGAGGATCAGTTACACTATGGCTTTGTCCCCACTAGAGGCAATTGTATTTAGCATTCAGAGCTTTGATTTTTCTCTTCTTGCAACACAGTGTTCATTTTTAATGACCTTCCAGCTATGCTGGGTCAGCATCCTCCTCCTGATTTCAGGATGCTAAATGTTTTATATACATGGCTGATTGCATTTTACTTTAAGCATGCAGAGCTGGGGTGCTAGTGTGTAAATGATCTTATTGCACCTTCTTTTTAATTTTTGAAAAATATTTCTATAAACATCTTACATCAAAAACCTTGCAAATTATGAAGAAGATTGCTTGCAGATGAAATTTATGGGGAAATCATAGATTTTAACCATTATCTGCAACCTTAATGGTACTTTATGGGACACAGAAGATAGATTTAAACTTTTGTGTTTTACACTGAGCTATCACCTGAGACACAGTACTAGGCAAGTAGTAAGTAATAAGGTTCTCAGAAGTTGGAGGAGGAGGAGGAGGAGGAGGAGGAGGAGGAGGAGGAGGAGGAGG
>JADRCH010000017.1:4074242-4100253 GCA_019843965.1 Rhynchomys soricoides
GAGGAGGAGGAGGAGGAGGAGGAGGAGGAGGAGGAGGAGGAGGAGGAAGAGGAAGAGGCGGTGACCTGGGTTCAGGCAGAACCCTACTTATATCAGGAGAAAGGGAGGGAAGGTCTGGCTAGTTGTTGACCTGTGAGATCCTTAGCCATAGTTGATGTTCAAGAACATCTTTCTCCTAGTAGTCACTAAGTTGTTTGCAACATTCACTGAGCCCCAGTGCCACACATGGTAAGAGGTGCCAGGACCTGGCAGACTCTCTTCTGTAGCCTTGAGCAGTTTGGCTCCTCCCCAAACTGGCATCATGCTGTGGCATCATGCTATTTAGCACATCAAGGGCCTGTAATTAACCCTCTCTAGAAGAAGTGTAGGGGCCATCTTTTATTACTCTAGAACATCCTTGGGGAATCTTGGTCCTCTCCCGTGTCTTAGACCATTTCTTCTGCTTTCTTTGCTGTTCTCCTGGCATCATGGCTGGCCAGTTCATTAGTGCCATGTGGAAAAGTCCTTCCTTCTCTTTGCCATGTCTTCAGGCATCAGTGTGAACTGTTGGGGGGTCCTATGGAGCCCAGTCATGTTTTCCAAGGTTAGACTCAACCCATTCCTCCTTGTCTGTGAGTCAACTTTTTTCTTGGGAAGCGTACAATTTCTAGAGTTTCTAGGCCAAGGGTTCTGGAACAGATTTCTAAGAGGTAAGAGTTTGCCCTCCCAGACTGGCCTTTTGACTGAGTCTTGGTTGATATGGAGGAGTGAGGTGTGGATGAGAAGAGTGGTCATGGCTAGTGGGCTGTGACTTTCAAAAGGATGAGGCCAGGTGTCTTCCTGGGAGCTGCTCCTGAGATGATGCTCAGGAGGTGCCTACTTCTGTTTGTCAGCACTGTCACGAGTGGATGAGAAGCTGAGGACAGGAAGTGAGGGGCCTTCTGATCTAGTTGGATCTCATGCAGGAGTCCTTGCGTGCTACCACATGGCTTCACTTTATTTCTCCTTTAAATTTCAGGCTTTAGCATTCCTTTTCTTGCCATCTCCAATAACTACCCATCATTCTTCTGTTTACTTCCTGTATTACCAACAGTGTAAGGGTTGCTCCTTCACTTCCTTTATCTCTTATCTGCCATGGGCTGCCATAATCCTCCTTGATGGATCCTGGAGTTTTTAATTTCCTCTGTGTATTCAGTGTCTGGCTTCTACCTCCATGAGGCCGGAACTCATAGCTATTGCATTCTACACTCTATTTCCAGAGGTTAGACCAAATAGGCTTTGTAGAAATATTTGTGGGTTAAATCAGTCATTCTAAAAATGGGATCAGGTGGTGGAAAGACAAACTTCATGTTTTCTCTTATTTACATGAAATGTCTGGGCCTAGCTAGCTTAGACTAACAACTATTACCAGTTTGGGATATTATTCAAGGATATAGGTGATGTGATTTCTGTCCCTTGTATGACTCAGTCTGTGGATTTCAGGCATTTTTATTATTGTCTTGGCACAAACCAGAACTTAGTGAATCATACAAATCAGCATTCTTTTATTGGTGTGGGCTTGAAATGCAAGGCTGTGTTTATCAATTTATTTAACTATAGCTGTATTTCTGCTCTTTACTTCTGTTTCCAAAAGTGAGCTTTAATGCTGTTTGGGCTGCCATTCTACTTAACTAAAAAGGAATAGAGAAAACATTGCTTGTCCTTAATGGGCTTTTATAGAAGTCTTCTTTGGTGGGGACAGGGTTTGTTTTGACTTGTAGATTGAAACATTTAAGAGGCTGGAGATAGAAAACTAAATGGGTATTTCTCCAGAATATAAAAAAAATAAGCAAAACCGGGATTTTTGATTATATAAAAAAATAACAGCAGTGGACTTCATTTCTGAAACTTAATGCCTTAAGAATTGATGGAAACAAGATGGCTTTCCCCTAGCTGAGTTGGTGTGGTTGATGCATAGAGGAAACTTACATTGTTATATAGTGCATTGAGGTATACTGGATCCCAGAAGATCAGCTCAAAGGGATATATGAATAGCCACAGCCTAAAGTGTATAAACTGAACATGTCTAAAGAGCTGGAAAATCTGATGTCTACTGTTCCCCAACCATTCATGCTTTAGGGAAAAAACTGAGGAAGCAAGGGGTCAGAGTGAATCTCAGGTGTTGCTATTTTATATTTATTTACTTGTGTGACGTTTGTTAGCTGGGTAACCCTCGGTTACTCAGTTCACTTCTTTGAGACCCAGAACTTTCATCCATAAAGTGGAATGGAGATTAAAATACAAGCTGCCTTCAGAGTTATAATGAAGATTTCATGAGTTAATGACTGTGAACAGCACATCCCCTCTTGATGCTGTTATTTTGTGGCAGGATGGTACACTGGATACGGTAGTGGGCTTTTGAGTAACGGACTTTAGAGGGGCCTCTGTGGCTTACTGGCTTGGCCACCTTTTGTTAGTCACTGCCTGTACCATGTGTGGTTTCCCTGTGTAAAGTAGTAAGAACATAGCTACATATGCTTTTCCTGTAGATCCTGAGTTAGAGTTTGTCAAGTGCCCACAACAGTTCCTGGTCCATGCTAAATGCTGTGTAAACATTTTCATTATGACTGAGAGGCCTGAGCGTGGCTCTATCACCACACTGCAGCCATGAAGAAATGGCTTATTAAATGAGGCATCTATGAGCCTCAGTTTCATTTTAGAATATGGGATGATTGTGAAAAGCTACATGAGAAATCAGTGACACAAGTTCTATGCCAGATGTTTAGCCAAGGGTTAGCATGGAATACTCTGTGTATTCATTCCTCTTCCCCTGTTATAAAATAGCTGACAAAGAATGTAAGAAAGGAGGAGGTTTTTTGGGTTCTTGGTTTGTGGGGGTCCATTTCATCATGAAAAGGAAGCTGTAGCAGCAAGAGCCTGAGCATCTGTAGTGAGGAAGCAGAGAGAGATGGATGCTGATGGTTTACTTGTTCCTGCTTTTATTCGTTCTAAGACTCCAGTGTATGGGATAGTGCTGCCCACTTTCAGGGTGAGTCTTCACTCCTCTGGTAAACCTCTCTGGAATTGTCCTTGCAGACAAGTCAGAGGTGTATCTCTTAGATGACCCTGAATCTCATCAAGTTGACAATGAAGATTAACCCTGTCATTAAGTAAGTCATGAGTGTGACTAAGACTTTTCTTATAATTATTTCTACTATTGCTATTTTAGTTTCCATTGTTTTCTTTGCTACCATTACCCTGTTACGTACAGCATTACATTTCAAGATGGAGTGCCCCACACTAAGTTGAAATGAATATGATAAAGTAGACAATAGGATTGTAGTTTGCTTCTTCCTGTAACTAGTGGGATAGTCACCCAAATGAACCCCTTAGATACATTGAAAAGTATCTAGTGGAAAACTGATTATAATCAAGTATGTATGATTTTACAAATCACAAAAGATCCAAGGATCAATGTTAGGTATAGAGCTATCTGTTCATAGAAAATTATATAAGAAACAATGGGAAGTAAAAATTTCCAAAAGTAGCAATAAAAAGTGGACATATACTGTTCAAGTCAAGTCTGTATCTATTTTCTATGTTCACTGGGGCAGAGCTCATAGGACATACCTTAAATTTCCAATGTCACATCCCATCTGTGGCTGATAGCCATGCTTCTTTGAAGTAGATAACTTCTTGTTAGCATTTTCTCTTCTAGTCATTTGGGTCATTGTCACTACCATAACTCTATGTAGACCTTTACATTGTTTTGCAATATGTATTTAAGTGCAGCTTCTCCTTTTATTTTAGAAAGGAGAGAGAGAGAGAGAGAGAGAGAGAGAGAGAGAGAAATATAGAGTGATCAATTGTGATTGAGAAAGTTATAGTTTTGACTGTTGCAATGCTGCTCAACTTGTGGGTCACAACCCCTTTGGAGGTCAAATGACTCTTTCATAGCAATCACCTAATATATCTCTTCATGGAAGATTTTACATTACAATTTATAACAGCAGCAAAATTATGAGGTAGTAATTGAAATAATTTGGTGGTTGGGGGTCACTACAACATGATGAAATTAAGGGGTTGCAGCATTGGGAATGTTGAGAACAACTAGATTAGTATTTGACTGGGAGCTGCCTATGCTTTAGTGGAAGGTGGAAGACTTGCATCCAGCCATTGATAGTGCGAAGAAATTCAAGAGTATGAAGCTCTGAGCACTAGATACCTAAGTTGCAATATAGAATAGCCAGTGAAGTTCCTAAATTATATGTCCCAAAGGGACAAGAACAACTAAAAATATATGAGGGCTGGAGAGACAGCTCAGTGGTTAGCACTGGCTGCTCTTCCAGAGGACCAAGGTTCAATTCCCAGCACTATATGGTACAGCTAACAACTGTCTATGTAACTCTAGTTCCAGGGGATCCAATACCCTCTTCTGGCTCCGTGGGCACCAAACACACATGTGCTACATAGATATACATTTGGTTGAAACGAAACCCATATACATCAAATAAAACAATTACACCCCCTCTTTGTTTTAACAAGAGAACTTCCTTTAGGCATATGAAGATATCCTTAGAGTCTGACATTGTTTGAAGACTAGAACTTGGAGGAAAGATAAACACAGGTTTATTTAGATTAGAGCCCTAAATTGGAGTCCCTTTAAAGTTATGGTAGGAGTGATGGGCTTTGTTCCAAGGCTAAGAGGGAGACACAGAAAAGCTTTAAGTAGGGAAGATGGGTTCTTCATGTTTCTGAAAGGTCATTGTGACAGTATCCAGGAGTCCAATTGCAGGTAGTAGTGATAGAACCAGGCAGAGGACTCTTAAGTGGCCAGGGAGATGAAGAACAGTGGGTATAAGGGAGCTGTATCAGGGAGACAGGGTCATAGCTAGGATGATTGGCTGTGCATGCACTGGCAAGACAGGGAGAAGAAAGGATGCAGTTAGGTTTCTCATCTGGGCAAGTGGGTAGAACAATGGCCCTGTTCATGGTGATGGGTGTTGGGAGAAGCTGGTTGAGGAGAGTGGACATTTTTTGAACATGTAGGTGATGGAACAGTTGTTACCAAGGCATCTATAAGAGAAGATCTGCCAGGGGAAGATTTTGTCTATTAATCTGGTTTTCATTTTTATCTGTGACATGTAATAACCATTTAACAGGTGTATATGTAAAAAAGGAGTTCAGTTTTCTCTGTATAGGAAGCCCAGGGGTCCATGATCACTGCAATTTGGTAGCTCTGCCATAGGGGAACCAGCATTGATTTTTTTTTTCTTGGCTTTTTGCTAATGTTTGTCACCTGGTGATGGGAATGTGGGATCCCATCTGCTTTAAGAAGAGGGAAAATACAAATGACAGCAGTAGCCTGGAAAACCAACTTTTCTGAACTGCCTCCAGAAGACATCTCCTGTGTCTGTCAGGGCTCATACCTCCATGATCATTTTGGTATCTTGGGCAAACTATGGTCTTTAGTAGTATAGAACAAGACAAATGTGGCTGGTGCATGCAGTTAGTTGTCTTGCCTCAGCCAGGTTTTGGTCAAGCGATGGAGGGATGTATAACTTTTTAGGATTTAGAAGAACTTAATCATCTGGGTAAGCAGTTTCAGTGAACACATTTGTTCTCAACTCTGCCATAAATCCCAAGTTACAGTTTTTCCTTAATATGTAAGTGAAGAAATTTGTATAAAGTTTGACTCTGCTCTTCTTAGAGCCCTTCAAATGCATGCAACTCTGAATTGTCTTTTCAAACACTAAATACAGCTTTTCTCATTCTGATAATAATCTTGACCTACAAGAGACAATCTCTTTCCTTAAATGTTCTCAAATCTTCCTTATTCTTCAGCTTTCAGCAGACCTGAGTGCAGAGAAAATGTGGAAAATTCCACTGGGTGTTCACCCAGCACTATGCAAGTCAAAGCAGAGGATGCATGATGGGAAATGTCACACCTTTGACTTTTGTCCTTATGAAGAATACAATTATTCTGTGCTGAAAAGCATAGAAAAATGCGTGTTTATTTGTTCTGGAGGTAGTATTATTTAATATTATATCAGTATTATAAGATGCAAATATTTGTTCCCTTCTCCATTTTAATTCAAGACAGTCTCATTAGCTAATAGACCCAGAATTCTGAAAGTGACTATTTTAGGTAATTGTGGTTCTGAAGATAAACAATGTCCAGTTCCAGAAGAATAGCAGCAAGAGCAGACAGACAAGATCCTACCAGTTACACTGATGACCTTGGAGATGTTCTGCAACATCTCAGAGCAGCTTGCTGTCTTTCCTGACCTTGACTGAGGCTGTACAGTAGTCACACCTGCTCACATCTGTATCTAGCAGCACCTTGGAGACAGGATGTGTAAGACACACTCAG
The DNA here is from genome assembly GCA_019843965.1 of Rhynchomys soricoides. Classification (NCBI taxonomy): domain Eukaryota; kingdom Metazoa; phylum Chordata; class Mammalia; order Rodentia; family Muridae; genus Rhynchomys; species Rhynchomys soricoides. The sequence goes on from JADRCH010000017.1 coordinate 4,080,574, forward strand.
AGTGTAAGTAAAATGTGGAGTGGTTAATGTATGCTGTGAGATATTGTCGGGGAGGGGATGGAAACTGACTGTTGGACGCTGGAGGAGAATTCCAGGGCAGCTGGAGACACCCCCAGTATGCAGGTGCACAATGTATACAGTGTGTGAAGGCTTCAAGAATTTGTTTTCAATAAAGGTTTAATTAGGAAAGGCTTGACAGGATGACTGTCTGAATGAGTTAAGACCTTGTTCTGTCAGTGGTGATGAACAACAGAGGGCTTTAAGAAGGTTCATATAAATTTAATTTTGAAGAAAAATGAAATTCATGAGTCTGAGATTGCAGACATTTAACAATTCTATAGATACTTTGAGATAACCAGATTTATATGCAGTTTCAAGAAATTCTCAGCTGGGTGTGGTGGCACACACCTTTAACACCAGCACTCAGGAAGCAGAGACAGGCAGATCTCTGTGAGTTCAAAACCATACTGGTCTATATAGCAAGTTCTAGGCTGGCAAAACCTGTGTCCTAGTTAGGGTTACTGTTGCTTTGATGAAACTCCATGACCAAAGGCAAGTTTAGGAGGAAAGGGTTTATTTGGTTTATACTTCCATATCATAGTCTGTTGGTTCTCAACTTTCCTAATGTTGTGACCCTTTAATACAGTTTCTCATTTGACCACAAATCACCAGATCTCCAACTATATAATTATTCCATTGCTATGTCATAACTGTAAGTTTGCTACTGTTGTTGTAATGTAAATATCTTATATGAAGGATATCTGATATGTGATCACTGGGGGGGTCATGGCCCACAGGTTGAGAGCCACTGTCATAGTCAAAAGGAAGTCAACACAGGACCAGAAACAATGCTGGAACCTGGAGGCAGGAGCTGATGCAGAGGTCATGGAGGAGTGCTGCCTACAGACTTGTCTATAGCCCGTTCAGCCTGCTTTCTTATAGATCCAGGACCACCAGCCCAGGAATGGCACTACCCACACTGGGTTGGGCTCTTTTCCCATCAATCACTAAATAAGAAAATAACCCACAGCAAGATCTTATGGAGACATTTTCCCAGTTGAGGTTCTCTCCTTTCAGATGACTCTAGCTTGTGTCAAGTTGACATAAAACGAGCCAGCACACCCTGTCTCAAAAATAAAAATGTTGGGACACCGACATGCCCTCCCATGGTAACATTGAGTGTATCACAACCTGGAAACAAGCTGATGACTGTTAAAGGAAGTCTGTGCTTTGTCAGTGTCTGTGCTGATGGCTGTTCTGGGAGCTGTGCCTGGGATAGAATGGAAGCCGTAGGATAGCATGGAGGTGGGGATGTCCTTCTGAAGATGCTGCAGTTATCCAAGATGGGCGGAGACAGTGGTGATGGCAGTATTTGTGGGAGTAGCCACATGATCTGCTAGACCCCTACACATGCTGAGAGCAGCTGGTGGCCTGTCTCATTGAAGGCTTTCTAAGTTTACGTGGAAACTATCACAGTTTATACTCTAGGGATGTGTGCATCAGCACCTCTAGACAGTTGTTGGTAGACCCTAGATATATAGGTTACTATCATACAGGACTTTGGGGACATGTCAGAGAATGGCGGCCCCTGCCATGTTCAGGACATAACATGAGTAGCCACACATGAAGACCCAGACTTGGAAGGTTATCAGTCAGCTGTAATAATCTCCAGAAGTGTTTATGGACCTGATTTTTAAAAAGAGCACACAAGCCATTCTTAATTACTTCTTTGAGGCCTAGCCTGTAGCATTGCCAGCTCTTAATGTTTTAATGTGTGAGTTAATCAGTAATGCCAAGGCCAAATTACATTCACACCCACATACTTGACCCTCGTACTAGAATAATGGTGGCTGACTTTTATTGAGTGCTTATTATGTTAGGCACCCTGTGTGCATTATCTAGTTTTATCTCCACAACAACTCCATTAGTGACTGTTATTCTTCCACCAAACAAATGAGAACGCCGAGGTTAACAGGGACTGTGTACTCAGTGACAAACTATGACTCGAACCCAGGACTTCCTGATTTCTAATTCTGAGCACATGCTGTGAAATTTTAGGATACATTGGTACATCAGAGTATTCACTGTGCAAAGTTTGTTTTCTTGTAGGCCAGCCATTCCTAGTTTCTATATCATTGCTCTATCAAGTACTCTCAGCCTGCTTTTATTTCTCAGTTACCTTTAACCCTTTGCCAAGTAACCACGGATCCTTTCATGTAGGCTTTGGCTTTGCCTTATTGCTACTTGCCAGAGTGAATGTGGGGATATTTAGTCTGAATTAGTTAAAATTAAAATGGTAAGCATTAGGGAGACTCCATTCCAGGTGGATTTTGCAGGTTCTTAAGAGAACTCATTGCCTCTCCGCAGAGCCAAACATCATTTATCTGGTCTATGCTTTGGGGGATAGGAAAGAAACTATGGGTCCTTCTTTCTTCCCGAGTAGCGATGAGAATATTCCTGACCCATCAGAGTGAAGTCCATTAAATTCACGAGTATCTTCCCAGGTACAAGAAGAATACTGGCTTAGAAGCAGAGACCCAGCTTCCCCTCCTGCATCATAGGGAAGTTCAGATACAGAAGGAAGCTAGGGTGCTTTTTGCCTTTCTTACCAATCTTTCTGCCTTTTCCACAGTGTGAAAGAAACAGTCTGCTGATGACCTCCTTACTATTGGCTGGCAGATGTTGTTGGGTGGGTAGAAATGAAAGTAAGGTCCTTTGGTTATTTTAGTTGCTTAGTCAAAGATGAATGCGCACACACACACACACACACACACACACTAATGTACATATACATATATATGTAATGTGAATATAAAATTAGCTGTATTTATACCAACATGCCTATGGGTATGTATATGTGTGTTATATACACATGCATATATTCCAGTGTGCATGTGGATATGTATCACTGTCCTTTGTTAAATATGAAGTCTGTTTCATTGTTTTCAGTACCTCTAAGAATGGCCGAGGTTCCATCTACTCTACTTGCCTAAGGAATATGAGATGCTTTGTTTTTATTGTTTATATAGTTACTTTTTGAGACAGGGATTCTCTTATAGCTCAGGCTAGCCCCAAACTGGCCTGGTGGCTAAGGAAGACCTTGAACTTCTGATCCTCCTGCCTTCAATTCCCAAAATGCTGAGATTATAGGCCTGTGCCACCGTGCCTGGTGGGACTACAGGATGCTTCATTGTACTTACTTACAAAGTTCTAATTTTAAATGACCCATGGAATTCATTTTGTAGATCCAAATGCAGTGTTGTCCAAAGAGTAGTTTGAGAGCCATCTGTGTCAAAACAGCCTGCGGTGCGGAGACTCTTCTGAATTCCTGGCTTGAAACTCTGGCTCTCCTGAAGTCTGCAGAAAGCTGCCGTCTCTCCAGTTTTTCTGTGACTCTTCTCCGGAGTTGGAGCGAGTAGTTTATGGACCAGAGTGAGGATAAAGATGGACTTTACGTTTGTCCGTTTTTGCTTTAGTTTTCTTCCTCCTAATTTCACAGTGCTGTTTTGTTTCCTTTCCCTTCCTTCACACACATCGGAGGAAATGATGGCAAGGGTTTATCGAGAGGCTTCTGTTTGTTAGAGTTGATGAAAGGCTTTGTTCATTTACTAGAATCACATTTCAATTTCATCCTTTCCTTTGTGGTCTGTACAAAAGGAGCCATCGGACAGACGGACAGACGTTGTCTCCCCACCGCCTTTCTCTTCCTTCTCTTTATTTGTACCCACTCTTCTTCGCAGATCTGTGGGAAGGAACAATGTGCTGTTTGTTTTTTCACGATGAACCCTGCCTTTCTTGGCTCGTGGGTATTGTCTCCAAGGCCTGACAGCTTGCTACTCCTCTTTGCTCTCAGTCAGAGAATTCACTGCAAACATTTCTGTGTCTACAGAGGGAACTTTCAGTCTGAGGCATCAGAGCTCTTTAAGAAGTGTTTTGATTCTTTAGTGCCTCAGAGTCACAAAGTGAGAACCCAGGGGCTTCTCTAAGTGCAAGGTTCTGAGCTGAAAGTGTCTTGGTGAAGAAGTCCAGCATGAACACTGGAGACAGTCCCCGATCCAGGGGACTGCACTAGAAGCTGAACCCCATTTCTATCAATGGGACTCACTAGTTTGATTCTTAGAGATCAGGGTGCTAGGTGATTTGGTACTCTAAAGGCATGTGGATCCAGACCACACTGTGGAGGCAGTGTCTTTGTTTTGGGGAAGCCTCCTGTCTGTCTGGGCTGGGCTTGAAGGTTTCTTTCCTAGCACAGAGCATGTGTCTTCCTGGCTTGTCTTTGCTGTGAGTGTTTCGTGTTGGCTGAGAACCTTTGGCTGCAGAGCTGTTAGTAGACTATATTTCAGGTTGTTTAGCAGTGAAGGCCCGGAACATTCCTTAGGAGGGCTGAGCAGGGCAGGCTGAGTGGAGCTGTGAGTCACAGCGTGCTGGGGCAGTCATGTTCCTGGAATAATAACAGTGACAGCCACAGTGGCAGCAGCCACAGAAGCCCTTATTGGCAGCAGCCAGCATTTATGGAAGTTTCCAGTGTGCCGGGCCCTGTGCTGAATGCCTTCCCCACATTATCTTATTTAAATCAGAACAGCCCCATAGACCTAGAGCATCTTTTATGTCAGCCTTGTAGATAATATCTCAAAGTCACATGACTACTAGGAAGAAGGACTGGGGCATGAACCCTGATCTCTAGGATGTTAGAAATCATGCATTTAGCAACAGTATCACATTCTGTTTACCAAAAAGGGTGTGGTAGGGACAGGCCAGTGAGATGGCTCAGTAGGACAGATATGCCTGCCGCTAAGCCTGGCAAGCTGAGTTCAATTCCCAAAGACCCATGTAGTGGATGTAGAGAACTTATTCCCACAAGCTGTCCTCTGACCTTCTACACACATATGTGGTATGTAATACAATTTATGTTAAAAAAGACATACTTTCTGTTACTGACCTTTTCTTTTTTTTTCTTAAATTAGATCACAAACAGTTTCTACTTTGTAATTTAAGCTCTAGTGACAGGAAAAAAGTCCCCCCCACCTACTTTTTATGAGTTAAGGACTGTAAGTGATAGAAAAATACATCATGGGAAGCTGGGAACTAGACTAAACCTTTGGCTTGATACCATGTCCATCATTGCATATGGTCAACACAGAGACCAGCTTTGCTAAGTGAGGGACTGAAGAGATGGCTAGTCAGTAAAGTGTTTTTGGACCATGATTAGAGACCAAAGTTTAAGCCACAGAACCCATGTGAAAATGGCAGGCATGGTGATGTGCATACACAATACCAACATCGGGGAGGCAGAGACAGATGTGATCCTTGCAGGTCCTGGTGAACGTCAAGATCCCAGTAAGAGACCGGTTTCAATAAAGCAAGTGAAGAGACCCTGGAAAATAACATTCAAGGTTGACTGCTAGCTTCCTCATGACTGTGGGACCTGACATTTCACACCAGAAAATGAATACTAGTTGCACAAGGGGGAAGAAGAAAGACAGGCTTATGAATCCAGAGACATTTCTACTTTCACACAGGAGGTAGAGTGTCAGAGTCCAGGCCAGCATTCCACTGCATAGTGATTAGTGCCATGGATATTTGATAAGAATTGACGTTCTCTAATCATATAAGCGTGGGAAGCTGAGACCAAGTGAGTAAACACCATAGCACCCAGCCCTGTCTGAATGTCTCTTATGTCTACTTGAGTTTGTATTTACTAACTGGATGAAGTCAGTCTTGTCTTCATTCCCAAGGTTGCATGCTACCTTTGGGTGAGCTGGAATGCTAACCAAGGCTGGAATGTTTTTGGTTCGTTTTTGTTTTTCAAGATAAGGTTTTTGTGTAACCCTTGGTTGTCCTGGAACTCACTCTGTAGACCAGACTGGCCTCTAACTCAGATATTTGCCTGCCTCTGCATCCTGAGTGCTGGGAATTATGGCGTGCACTACCACTGTCCAGCCAAAGCCGGAATGTTAACCAAGGCTGGGATGCTAACCAAAGCTTGGATGTTAACCAAGGCTGGAATGTTAACCAAGGCTGGGATGCTAACCAATTCTGGGATGCTAACCAAAGCTGAGATGTTAACTAAGGCTGGGATGCCAACCACAGTTAACCATGGCATTGGTAATCCAGAGTCTGGGCTCCGTAGCAAACATACACACACACACACACACACACACACATGTTACATATATACGTAACAGGCCCATAAAACCCCTTAAGTTGTGTTGGTGGCTTCTCATCCAGCCTTCTATACAATTACAATGTAAAGTTCTGAAATTTCAGTGACTAACAAATTTGGGTATCTTTGTGTCTCTGATTTGTTTGACTGTAGACTCTTAGTTTTCAGAAGGGGGAAAAGACTTGATGGAGGAAATCAAGCAGTGCACTCTAGGAAATGTAGGTAAAAATGTTGCAGAAAACAGAGGGAGGGTGATAGAGGGACACACACACACACACACACACAGAGACACACACAGAGAGAGAGAGAGAGAGAGAGAGAGAGAGAGAGAGAGAGGGAGAGAGAGAAGGAGAAGTGAGTTTCTAGAAGACATATCAGAACAGCAAAGAAGAATGTCAAAGTGTTCTTAGCAGTCAGATCTGGGGTTTGTTCCCAGTTGTCAGCTGCCTTCTCTTGTGGAAGAAAAGACTCATGCTTTGGAGTACAGGTCAGGCAGATCCTCTGGTGGAGTGAGCTTCACCAAAAGAGGAGGATGTTAGAAGAAAGCAGGATGTTTGCAAGATCAACAGATGTGGGTACAGTTCTTCACAGCCAAGATCAGGGAACAGGTGACCCAGTAGGTTTCCCTTATGGCAGTGGTTATTTATGAAGTTTGCCCTTTGATGAACAAAAGGCCAGATCAAGATTTGAAGGCTGACAGGTCTGACTGGCTGCAGCAGTCCATTCTCTTCATGCTAGCTTCCTATAAAGTCTCTGTGGTTTGATCTTTGAACTTACACAGTACTACACTAGGTGTGCATCTGACCGGTGGCTCTCGCTCCATGTGCTCTCTGTGCCAGTGAACACAAGCTTTCGTGGAGGCAGTGTAAATTACCCTGAGTAGCCTCCTTTTGTCTTTCTGAGCTCAGGAATGCTCCTGGTTTCTGGCATTGGCCTTCCTGACATTATATTTTATTCTTTAAAAATTGCACTACTGATAAAATTGAAGTCATGACTACTGAAAGGCACCAGTAATGGAATAGAGGTCCAAGTTCCCAGCTGCTGACTGTGCTCTAAGCAAGCACTGTGCACAGTGCTCTAGATAATTGCTGTGCTCAGTGCTCTAGGTAAGTGCTGTGCTCAGTGCTCTAGGTAAGTGCTATGTTCAGTGTTCCAGGTAAGTGCTGTACTCAGTGCTCTGGGCATGCACTGTGCTTATTCCTCTATAAAGAGTGGCACTGTGGTGTCACTCGCCCACATCACATCTGCCCTTTGAAGACTTGGAGGGTGGGGCTGCAATTGTCTCCCTTTTGAAAATGAGAAAACTAATGTTAAACAAAGTGTACAAGGCTGTATGCACAAAAACCCAGCAAAGCCAAAGCTTAGACCCAGCTTTCAATATTAAAAAATAAATTGTTTATATATTGATGATGATGATATATTTATGTGTGTGATGTGGAGGAGCACACATATGTCCCAGCAAAAGTATGGAAATCAGAGGACAACTCTGGGGAGCTGGTTCTCCTTCCACCCACATGGGGTTCAAGTGACCAATCTCAAGTCATCAGGCTTGTGGCAAGGTCTTTTATGCACTGAGCCCTAAACCCAACCTTGTTTGACTCTAGGATTTGTGCCCTTAACTTCATTTCCCTCGCCTTGCAAAGCTGTGATGCTCTGAGCGTCTTCACCTAACACTGAGTCAGGAAGAACTCTGGGCTCTGCTGGTGAATCCTGATGCTCCTGCCTCTGCATTCTAGTCCTGTGGATGATAGAAAGAGGACAGTTACCAGCTTGGACCTGGAAAAACCTGACTCTGAGATAGCATAGCCTAAAACTGTATTTTACACAAGACACAGAACACTTCTGAGAAATGAAGTACAAAGTCGGAGGGCACACATACCCAAGCACATTAAAAACCTCAATTAATCAAAGCTGTGTGGAGCTGATGTAAAGACACAGGCAGACCAAAGAATCTGAAGAGAGAGGTCAGGAATCAAGTGCTCTTTCACATCGGTACCCAGAGCACTCAATAAAGAAAGGACCTCTTATTTAGTAATTAGGGATGGGGAAATGTGTACCCACATATGAAAGACTGGAGCTGGATCCTTACCTTATACCATACACAAAAGTTATAAGGCTCCGAATGACAAGAAATGAAGAAAAGATTAAGGAAAACCCTAAATGATATTGGGGTTGCCAGCGACTTCCTGGAAAATGTATTCATAAAGGACACAGTTCACTAAGAGCAAAGGGACTACAGAAAATGACAGAAAATTTGTACAAATCATGTATTGGATGAAGAGCTAAGATCAAGACTCTACAAAGAGCCATAGAGGCTGGGAAGACAGCTCACTAGATAGTGTTTGCTGAGTAAGCATGGTGGCCATCTGCAATAGTGTTATCTGAGAAGCAGACACAGAGGGTCCTAGCATCAAGCTGGCTACTGAGACGAGCAAAACTATCTTATATTGAGAGAGACCTTGCCTCAATATAAGATAGAAAGCAATTAAGGAAGACATAAATGCATATTAACATTCATTCACACATATAAAAAGGAAAAGTCCACAGACCACTTGACAACAATACAAGGAAACAAAACAATACTACCAAAATCAGACAGAGGGCTAGATCATCCAGACATGCTCTAGAAATAGCCACAGGCCAGTGACGTGATTGAATACCATTAGTCCTTAGATAAATGCAAGTCAAAGCCATGGTGATATGCCACCTTGTGTCTATGAGGATAATTACCATGTCTGCAGAAAGGAGAAGGTATTGGTGGAGCTTTGGAGAAGTTGGGACCCTGTGAACTGCTAATGGATCATTCGATGTAGCAACTGCCATAGAAAACAGTATCAAGATTCCTCAGAGACTAAAAATAGAGCTGCCACGTGATCCAGCAACTTCAGTTCTGGGCACGAATCCAAGCAAATTGAAGCTGGCAAGTCAGAGAGATTTAACACCCATTTTCTTGATCACGATAGCCAGCAGGCAGAAGCAACCAACAGATGAGGAAACTGTTATATCCACTGTGGGATATTAGTCTTTAAAAAGACTGGAAATCCTGATATGTACTATGGCGTGGATGAATCTTGAGGCCATAAGGTTGATGGATGAATAAGCTGATCAGGAAAGGCAGACACTGTGATTCCATTTATTGTTCTTCTGTCTACTGAAGTTGATGAAGAGTGGATGCCATTTAATTTTGCAAGATGAAAAGGTTCTAGATCCACTATTGTACTGTGGATCTGTTTAACATTGGTGAACTGTAGTCTTAAAATGGCCAAGAGTGGGGACAGGGGAGATGGTTCAGTGGTTAAAAGTACTTGCTTTGAAGGCATGAGGATCTGAGTTCAAATTCACATCATCCACATAAAAAGTCCAACATGGCTATGTGTGCTTGTGACCTCTGCACTGTGTGGGATAGAGATAGGAGTATCAGCTGGCTCTCTGGACTCGCTCTAGGCTTAGTGAGAAGCCTGTCTCAAGACAGTAATGTGAGGATCAGAGCAAAATATCTTAATTTCTTTGGCCTTTGTGCACTCATGAGTTTGTGCACCAGTGTAGTTTGTGCACCGGTGTATACACTTGTATATATACTGTATACCTCACATAAACACACACACTCAGCAAAACAAAGCGAAACTCGGCTAAGATAGCAAGATTTCCTATTGCCTGCTTTCTTTCAAATCTCTATTTTAGATAATTCTCTTTGTCTCCTGGTACTAAATGCCTTATTTGGAAACTGGGATATCTTTGGAGTTGTATACCCTGAACTCACTTACTGAATATGGTTCACCGACATACATGTCCACATGCACCGTCAGTCTGCTACTGACAACATATGACTGCATGTAGTTTGAAAAGGTGGGTAAGCAACTCAGAGCACAGTTCTCCCTGGCTAGCTTCTTGTCCTGGAACCCATCCTCATGTGCTAGCCCCAGTAAGTTTTAAAATTAATTTGTATATTACTGTACCTCTCTCCTGTTACTTGAATGCCACCCTCCCCTCCTCCATCTCCCATTGTTCTTCTTGCTTCCACCCAATACTCCTCCTCCATCTGCTTTTTGTGTCATATGCTTCTGACACATATATGTTTGAGGAAGCAGCTGGTATTTTATCTTTCATCCCTTCATTCTTGGTTTTTTTATTTCTTCTTGGCCTCGGTATTTGTGTGTTTAAAATATCAAGCTCTTTCATTCCTAATGCCCCCAGCCCCAGGCAGGTCCTCTGTCTACTAGGTCTGCACTTCTCACTTTCTAGAGTCCCCTTTTAAAGCCATTCAATGTTCTGTCTTAGGTCTGACAATGTTGTGACCACAGGTCTCTATAGGAACACAGCCCGACACTCTCTGTTCCCTTTGCTGTCTGGCAGGCAACAAATTCTGTCCTGTGAGTCACACTCTAAATGGAGATGCTTTAACTTTCAGATGTGAATGGTTTTGGTGTGTCTCAAGCCAGCAGCGGAGAAGGGGAAAGGCTGTGATTGGCACCTGCCCTTACAATCCCAGGAGAGGACTGTGAAGTCAGGTTTCTACAACAGTCATTCAGCTCAGGTGTGAAAGAAGGTTCCAGAGCCACTGAAGGGCTCCCCAAGCTGTTTATCTCCTCACAGGGTTGTAGGTGGAGTTCTTTAAGATTGCAATTCAGGAAAGATAAATATATCTTCCTAGTGTCTTTTACCGACACTAGATTAATAGTATGCTAATATATCGTTATTTTGTAAGCAAGAAAAACATTCATGTTTTGTCAATCTTTCATGTGCAAACTATCTAAACATAATTATCTATAGTATAGGACCGAGGGACCCAAGGATGACCTCTTCAGGGAAAGCTGAGAATGGTTATGGAGCAAACCATAAAGGTCTTGGCTAGGGGATGGGGAATGGGTTTAGTGCACCAGTTCTCAACCTGTGGGGCATGATCCCTTTAGAGGGTCAAATGACCCTTTCACAGGGGTCCCATATCAGAAATTTACATTATAATTTATAACAGTAGCAAAATTACTGTTATGAAGTAGCACCAAAATAATTTTGTGTTTGGGGGTCACCACAGCATGAGGAACTGTATTAAAGGGTTGGACATTGGAAGACTTGGTCCCCAGTTGGTGGACTGTTGAGAAGGGTGTGAAGGTGTAGCCTTGTTGGAGGAAGTGTGACTAGGGAGTGGCCATGAGAGCAGAAAGCCTCCACCTATCCCGGCTTGTTCTCTCTGTTTTGTGCTTGTGGTCAAAATGTGAGTGCTCTGTCCTGCTCTATGCGCCATACGTACCTGATGCCTCCACCCTGTCACTATGAACTGTAGCCCTCTGGAACCATAATCCCAAGTAAACTCTTCATTCCAAAAGTTGCCTTCATCATGGTGTTTTATCACAGCTACAGTCAAGTAAGTAACCCAGTAAGAACACTTGTGTTGCTAGCCTGAGGGCCTGAGTTAAGATTCCCTGTACCAACCTAAATCTCTGACCCACAGTATAACCCCGTGCTCTGAGAGTGGAGATATGAGGACCAGTATGGCTTGCTGCCTGACAGTCTAGTTCCATGTTAAAAGGGAAACCCTTTCTCAAAGATATAAGACAGACCATGATAGAACAGAACACCTGACATCCTCCTTTGGTCTTCACATGAATGGGTATATAAGCATGTGCACCTGCACACACATGCTAAGAAGCACACACACACACACATACACACACACACACACACACACACACGAGAGAGAGAGAGAGAGAGAGAGAGAGAGAGAGAGAGTGTGTGTCTTGGGTGTTTGAAAGTTCAAATTGGCCCAGGTTTTCAGATCTTTAATCTTGTAAACCTTACTACTCTGTTACCCTAAGGTAGGCTTCCTATATCCAGAGTATGTAGGAAACATAGCAACTGTCTATTTATCACAGCTATACCCACCACAGCGTTCAAGTGTGTGTATAACTGTGTGTGCAGTATTAGAGATGCCTGTGTGTTGCATGCTGAGTCTCCTTTATTTGTGCCTGAGGACCTGGGAAGCATGGCCTAATGCTTTGAGTAACAGCAGACCTGGAGGAGGCCTTCATTTCTTGGGATCAGGGAACAGAGAGAACATTCTGGAAATGAGCTTTAGCTAAGGAGCATCTTATGTGCTGAGAGTTGATCTTCAAGGGGAGACAGATTTGTGCTACCCAGAGCAGACTTTTAATTCAGAGCAGGCAGTGTCTCTTTGTTGGTGCAGCTGTCCTCGATCCCACCAATCTCCAGTGCAGAAAACGAAAGGCAGCAAAGCCAAGGCAGGCCTACCCAGCTATGCTGTTCTGTGCGGGGCCTGACCATAAGCCACTGGCCAGATGTTTGGAGCGCTGTTCCTGGATTTATTTCCCTGCTTCCCTGCACTAGCTTGACCAACAGCAACACTGGCTGGTGAAAGTAGGAACAACAGAATGCTTTCCTGCACACTTTCATGTGCTGCCTTCTTCTCTTCCTGTGACCTCTCTCTCTTTCCTAAGCCCAAGTTTACTTTCTAGGACCTTTATAATAAGTTATCTCCCTTTTTTCTCTTCTCAGATCCTGTTCTTTTAAAGAAATCGCCATTGACAATTTGCTTTGTACCAACAGTTCCTTCCCATGTGAGCACCGTGGTCCTAGAGAAGCTCATGCATCTCATGTCAGGCTGTATACAGTGATGCTCTTTATTTTGGAGCCATCTCACCACAGACTTCCCATTCACTCTTCTTCCATGATGTTCTCTCAGCTTTAAACACAGGGATACAATACAAAGTGGTCAACCATGAGGTGATATGCACACAAGCAAACCCAAATGGACTCAGTAGATTGTAGTTATATCTATGCTTATACGTGTGTGTGTGTGTGTGTGTGTGTGTAACAAGTAAAGCCATCAATTTGAGAGGGAGTGGGGGGGCATGGGAGGTGTTCAAGGGAGGACAGAAAAGGGAGGACATGATGTAATTATGTTTTAATTAATTTTTTTTTAAATTACCATTTTTACTGACTGTAGAATGTTTCACAGCGTGATTTGCTTACAGTTTATTTTGTAAGTTGCCATTGATAGACTCAGATGGTTCCATTTTTCCAGCCACTGAAATAAATAGCACCACCTATTTTAACTCCATTTAAAAGAGCACTAAAGGATTCTCTATGTGTTTTTCGCTTTTGTTCTAGTTTTGTTACCCCCCCTCCCCCCAACGCTCACTCAAGTCTTTAACATTTCTAAGTTGCTAATGGACCTTCTGGAATCCTTGCATTTGGCCCTTCTGGGCTATCCTGTGCCATTTCTTGACCTCAAAACTTTCATTCTTTGCCTTAGATTCTTATTTACTGATGGTGGCTGTCTTGTGTGTCAAATGATACCACAGAATATCACTATCTAGTGTGTATATAAACCCCACCAAGTTGGGGTGGTCTACAGTATCTCTCTAGATATGCCAACATATTCTTTGGGGTTGGGGATGACCCTGGTTGAGAAGTAACATCATATGGTTTGATATGTATCAAGTGTGCTTTACAACAAAACCCAATACACAGCAGAAGTTACTTTTCTTGTATATCCATCTATACATGACATGTAAGCTCATACCACACAGCACAGCCACATGGCGCACAAGGACGCTTTATTCAGTAATGGGCCACATACATGACAATGGTCTTGTAAGACTGTATCACTTGGTGACACTGGAACCATCTTAATTCCACCGTATTCCAAGCATAGTATTTCTTGCAACATATTTCTCAGAACAGTTTCCCATCATTAAAGAACCACACGGCTGTACTGGAAATAAATCTCAGTATTGTATTCGGAACAATGACCTTCAGTTAGCTCCGCTGCACACGTGACACTGAACATATTTAGTTTTTATTTGGTATTTAGGTACAGTATTTTTGTTTATAAAGCTCTCTGTGTCATTATTGGGAACTCTGTATTCTCTGGTTATAGTTGAGGCAGCACCTGTTCAGGTAGCCACAGAAATAGCACAGGCATGCCATTGGTTTATCCACAATGCTTGTATCCCAATGGGGATTCAGGCCATTGACATTGTCCTACCCAGGGCATTGTGGACACATGTGGTGTGTAGGATGCAGTGACATCAGATGGCCATCACCTCTGCTCTAGTTACTTCTCTTTAGTCTCCGCAGCTTTTGGCCTCCACTCAAGTGGCCCCAGCTGAGAGCACACCTGGGGTAGCTGGCCTCTCTTCCTGTTCTTGGTCCTGTGAGAAGATTCACTGTAGTATCCTTTAGGTTTCTTCATTTTTTACAAGTGGCTATTTAGGTGATTTGTTTAATTAAAAGAGGGTGTGTGTTATTATATCTAACATATCTGGCATCAGGCCTATAATTAACAGTGTGACCTCTTATTAAGGCTTTGTTTGTTTTTACAGTAGGCCAGGTGGCCAGGTGACTTACTGACTTACTGCCTTGGCCAGATAGCCTACTATAAAGAGTACCTGATGCTCTGTGACTGGTCTGCTTGCCTTTGTGGTGAGTGAAGACAGGTGAGAGCCACCTGTCATGTCTTCAGCTAGCGTTATAGTTTTGCTAGTTCAGTTGTCAAGGTAACAGACAAACATGAAGATGCGTCCACATATAAAAAAAATAGCAAAGTCACAGTCCCGATCAACAGCAACAAGGGTTCCTCACTGTAGACGACTCCTTCGGGTGCCTCTCAGTCAGGAAGAAACTGCAGTCTGTCTTCTGTCACTGGGATGTGTTTATGCCCTGTTTTGAACTTCATGCCATTTGATCTTTGCGCAATAACTTCCTTGATGTAGTAGAGAGTCTGTGAGATTTGTTTGTGCTGCAGAATGTATCAGTAGATTATGACTTCTCTCTCTCTCTCCCTCTCTCTCTCTCTCATACACGGTTTCTCTGTGTAATCCTGGCTCTCCTGAAACTCACTCTGTAACGCAGGCTGGCCTTGAACTCAGAGATCTATCTGCCTCTGCCTCCTGAGTGCTGGGATTAAAGCATGCACCACCACCACTCAGCTAGACTGCGATTTCTGCAGCTTTGGGTTGCAGTAGGCTACACTGGCATGAACATACCACATTTTACTTAATCTCTTTATTCACCGCTTTGGGCATTGAATTCCTTGCCATCAGTCATCTATGGGCATGGTGTTCATGGAACGTAGGCACTTCTTTTGGGGGATCTGCCCAGAAGAAGTCTATTTGGCTCATCTTTTGTTTACATTTATTTTTAGTGGCTTGAGACTTTTGGTATTATTTTCCATAGATCTCTCTGCTATCCCCAGTCACACATTTCCCCTTGTACTCCTTAGTATATTGTATAACAAATGTCATTTAGCATGTATTAAAATATCTACCTCTTTAAACCAAGCGTAATGTAGAACATTCTGATTATTAAAGAAAATATAGAGTATTGTATGTTTGTTCATTCTTCGTGTTACAAAAGATCTCATACATTTAAAAAATGATTTTCCCATACATGGCTAATATAGTAAATCAGTCTTATTTCAAAAGAGGATTTAAAAACTACAAATATACGTATACACATTTTAAATTTGAATTTAAAATTTTTTTTATGTGCATGGATGTTTTGCCCACATGTAGGTCTGTACAATATGTCCATGCCTGGTTCCTTCAGAGGCCAGAAAAGGGCATCAGATCCCCTGGAATTGGAGTTACAGATGGTTGTGAGCCATCATGGATGCTAGGAATCTAGAGAACCCAGGTTCTCTGGAAGAGCAGCAGTGCTCCTAATACTGAGACACCTTTCCAGGCCCACATATTTTTAGAATATCTGTGTTTTCTGGTAGTTTTGTTCATGTACATACCATGCCCGCTTATTTAGGAGTCACTTACATCATACATAAAACACATTGTTGTGGGGGGAAAAATCTACGTTTTTGTATTTGAAGACTGGGTTTCATTACAGCTTATTTGAGGCTATGGTTTATGGCCTGTAGTTCTTGGTCTAAAAATAGAACTTAATCTGAAGGTCTTATTGTTGCTGCGACTGTCTATTTGTTTGCTTTTAGTAGGCGTTTCTTGAGATGGCTTTGGTGTTAAAGCCTCTGGGCCACCTGGATACACTGCAGGTGTGAGGTCCCACACAGCCCCTTTAGATCTCTTTTGTTCCTCTGAAACAAAACCCAGGGCAGACTGACTTATTGCTTAGGCCCCATCTGTTCTCTAACAATAAACTCAATATCCCACCATCTCTGGTTGCCACAGCAAGTGATGTCTAAGAACTGCCAGGTTAAAGGAGAGGGAGGGACTGGGACCTCCAAGACAGAGGCTGCAGGGCCCTGGAGAGTTCCCTTCCTTTCAGCTCTATCTAATACATGAGAACTGCAGTAGCTGAGAAAGCTGTCCGTCTATGGAAGTTGGTAACATTTCTAATAGCAGTATGCTGGGATTTGTAGGGTATTTTCATTCAAACAAAACATATCTAATTGTATCACTTTCTTCAAACCAATTTCATGGCACATCTAAGTGTGAAGCTGTACAGTTTCCTTGTCACTGAAGTATGGGCCCACAGGGAGGTCTCCAGTATCAGCCATTTTGTCCAAGTAGTTGTGTTGTCGTTTGGTTTTAAACTTGTACATACTGCACGTTCTTGGAGAAGTTGTTTGTTTGCTTTGCTTTGCTTGGAAGGCAATATTTACAAATCATACATGATGGTTTATTGAAATATCTGCTGTTATATTAAAGATCCTTTATTAGTGATTTCTGGGGAGAGATTAGATTGCAAGAAAAGAGCTGCCCTTTCTGCCTAACAGAAAAGCCTTTTCTCCTTTGGTAGGTTCAGTGGACAAAGTCAAAAGCATCTGAGCTTTGTTGCTTTGAGGAGGGAGGGTCAAGATGGAGCAGTTGGGAATTCTGGAGTGTAGTTCCCTCTTCCCTGTTCTATACATTCTCTCTGTGCTGCTTGTTTGTTTATATTGTTACTTATTTCTGTGGTTCTGGACACTGAACCCCGAGCCTTGCACAAGCTAGGAGAGTGCTCTACCCCTGCCTCACATTCCCAGTCCTGTATTTTTTAACTCAGGATAGGCCTCTTTGGTTGAAAACAGCATTTGCTTTCAGTCTTCAGGTGCTGATCCTCTCAGCT
Source organism: Rhynchomys soricoides (assembly GCA_019843965.1). NCBI lineage: Eukaryota > Metazoa > Chordata > Mammalia > Rodentia > Muridae > Rhynchomys > Rhynchomys soricoides. Next base: position 4,097,774 of record JADRCH010000017.1, read on the forward strand.
TACATTTTGGGGGCACTTCTGACTCCAAGTGGATCACTTAAATTGCCATTGCTTCTGCTCATTTTGGTAGCAGTTGTCCACACTTCTTACTTGTAGGCGAGGTTATCTGCATCTTTATGAGCTGTCAGTGTGAGGTGACATGCAGCGATATGCATCGAGAACTCCCAGCACTGTGGGGCAGAGATTATAACGATGATTGCAGAAGTAGCATCGGTTTTGCATTTTTTTCTGAAGGCTTTCTATGGACCACAGATAGAACGGCACCTCATCGTTTCAGTTCTTAATTAATAACTATCCAAACTGAAGAGGAAGAGGCATCCCACAGCTCTGATTCCTGCCCTCTGGCTTTCCAAGCCTGGAACTTTTATGGTCATGCTTGTTGTTGGCTTGATTCTGTCTCAGTTTCCCCAACTGTAAAAGAGGAGCTTCATCACACAGCTCTTGAGAAGACTTCAAAACATGTCACACACAGTTCCTGGCTCCACATAGTGGCTGTTTTTGTTCTTGGCGTAGGCAGGAAACTGTGGTAGAACTAGGCAGGTATATAAGTGAGAGTTATCTAGAGGAATAAACTTTATTCACTATATATATACATATATATATTAATAAGCTATATATACATATATACAGATATATGCATATGTATGCATGCATACATACATAGACAGATACATGTATACATGCATATACACATATATATGGAGAGAGAGAGAGAGAGAGAGAGAGAGAGAGAGAGAGAGAGAGATATTAAATAATTAATGAAAAATCCTGCACAGGTATACCCAGCCTCTTGAGTTTTAGTTAATTCTAGAAGTAGTCAAGTTGGCAATCAAGAATACCCTTCACAGCAGGGCATGGAGCGTTTACTTAGCCCCTGCTATGCACACATGCCAGCTATATGGTGTGACTAAGGGAGTTGAGTGACTTAATCTCCTGTGAGTTTCAGTTTTCTCACATGTAAAATGAAGACCACACATATGCATCACCCAAGACCGTTGTGAGAATTAGTATCATATATAGAAATAGCACTGTTCTCAGCATCTGATAACCTATTTTTCATCAAAAAATAGATGCTGGCATAATTATGGTGCTGGTTGCTCTTGTTTTTCTTATGATTTCACTGCTTCTCCATGTGTTGTTAATTTTTTTTTTTTTTATTCCCATAGGCCAGCTGCTCTCCCTCCAGGTAACTGTGGCCACCTTCTAATCCCTGGGCCTACATTGCTAAAAGATGCTGACCCACCTGGCCTTTCCCTCACCTTCCCCATCCCGGCATTGTCTCCTCTCAGTTTTCTCTATTCTTTCGCCCAATGTTCTTCACTTGCTCCTCAGATATATCATGTTCCTTTCCTGCACGCAGCTTTTCATGGTCTGTTTTTTGTTGTTTTTGTTTTGTTTTTGCTTTTGCTTTGGTGATGTCCTGGTTTTTAAACACTGTTTTCCTCATTAGAGCAGTCCTGACTTCTTTCCATTCACTCTTTAACTTCCTCCTCTTTTAGGGTTCTCATGGAACCCGATACTTTACTTTGAATGTGCCTTGTACTGAATCAGGCCACGTGATATTTCATGTCCTTTGGTATGACCATACGATGAGTTCTGGGTGTGATCCTAGGCAGTAGGTTGCCTGTTTTACAGCAGAGATGTCAGATTTGGATTGCCACAGTATCCTCAGTGAGTCTCTGTGACCCCTGTTTGATGAGAAGATAAGAGAATCAAAGAATGGTCGGTTGAATGGGGAATAGCACCCATCTGGACAACATTGGAGAACAGAGACCCTGTGGGTATGAAGCTTGTCCTGGAGAGCTTGTACTTAGAGAAGGCAGATATGTGTTCTGTTTGGGGCTCCATGGAAACCCAGTGGTGTGTGTATGTGGGAGGGGGCATACGGAAGTGAAGGCCTGGGGGACAGAAAGAGAGAAGATGAGCAGGACATAGCTGGGGAGTGTCGAAATGGCTGAGAAGTGACTCTGATCTGTGTCTGTCACCTGGGGAGTGTTTGCTTGTTTATGCCCTGATTTACAGTGCTTTCTTCACCCAGGGATACAGAGTCCGGTTTCCTATTAACACCCCCAGAGTGATCAAAGAGCCAACAGTAGTTTGTGAGGACACTGGCCTTTCTTTCCTAGGATGAGTTTTCCTTTCTTCCTTTGGTTTGGCTATCTTGTTACTTGTTCAGCCATAAACCCAGTAGGTCTTTTTTGTGGTCTTTGTACTTAAAGTTGCTTACTCTCTTTGGGTCAGTGGTCTGTTGTGTAGGCTTCCCTGGTAAGTTCCTCCCTTCCCGTGCTCCCTCTCTGTCCTCTTGCCCTTCCCCCTCTCTTTCCTCATGTTCACGGCCAGCCTCTACTTCTCTTCCCCCCCCCCCCCCCCCCCCCCCCCCCCCCCCCCCCCCGTCTTTCTATGTCTCTTCTCTCTCTCTCTCTCTTTCTATGCCTCTTCTCTCTGTCTCTCTGTCTCTGTCTTTCTATGTCTCTTCTCTC
>JADRCH010000017.1:4100263-4151194 GCA_019843965.1 Rhynchomys soricoides
CTCTGTCTCTGTCTATGTCTCTTCTCTCTCTGTCTCTCTGTCTTTCTATGTCTCTTCTCTGTGTCTCTCTCTGTGTATCTCTCTGTCTCTCTCTCTCTGCCTTTCTCTACTACCCCCTCAACTCCCCTCCCCGTGCCCTGAATAAACTCTATTCTACACTATACCGTTGTGCCCCATACCTGCCTACACCTCCACAAAACATATCCCTTCTCTCTTTATATTTTATAAACACATCACTTTGTACCTGAATGGAATTATTTGGTCATACGGTAACTTGCTGTTCATCTCTCTGAGAAGTTTTCTTAACAGCTGTATCATTTTTCACCCTTTAACGATGTCTTAGATTTCCCAGGTTTTCTATAGCCTTGTCAACACTTGTTCCTGTCTGTTTATTTTATTTTTTTTATTTAATACTTTATTTCAAATGTTTCCCCCTTTCCAGGTCTCCCCTTTGGAAACCCCCTACACCCCCACTCCTGCTGTCTGTTTTTTTAAATGTATTTTTAATTACTTTTTCAAAACCATTCTAGGGCATGTGAAGTGATCAATATGTCTTACTTTTTAATGGTGGCTTTAGGTGGCTTTCGTTAGTTCCTTTCCTCCTTTATTTAAAATTTGCATGCTGATTTTGCCATTTTTATTGGAACCCTTTATTGAAATGAGCCTTCTCAACGACCAGAGGAATCTAAAGTAGTGTTGGATCTAGGTATGGCGGTACACACCTATGCTTCTAGCGTTTAAAAAGACAAGGTAGGAGGACCTTGAGTTTGAGACCAGCCTGAGCTGTCAAAGGAGAACCAGTTTCAAACAAAAATAGTAAAAACAACCACAAACCAAATAACCAAAATTCTTTAGCATCCAGATTTATTACTGGGAACCAACATCTTTAGAGAAACTAAATGAACCAAAAAACAGCAGATATGTCCTACAAATTGGGAGACTACCAAGGAAGGCCTCAGTTTACAGGTGCCTCGCATCATAAGAGGGTAAAGAAACCTACATCATATAAATGTGCCTCTCTATGGCTTTGTCTTTCTCCATGTGAAACTGAGTTGCTTTTCTTTTTCTTACTTTTAAATGCTCATTCCATATACACTGTTGCTACAAGGAGTATCTGCATGTGGACCAGCCTCGTGAGGTCCTTAAAACCCTGTAGAAACCTCAGCCAACCTATTTTGTGTGTTTGTTTTGGTATATGTTGCACCATGGTGGCCAAAGCACCTTTTTTTAATTCATTAGGTATAATTTAGTATTTAAAAAAGAGTATCTCAATGGAAATTCTGTTTTAACCCCTTTAACAATGATAATTTACAATCAGCAGCAATGTCTTTCTGATACAACCTAAGGCTACTATCATGAGAAGTAACAAGAAAGGGGCATATCACTCGTGCTCTGGTTTCTAGTAACATACTGCTAAGTGCTGAGGTCACTGGGGCCACTGGGTATCTTGAGATGGGAGCTGTCCTTAGAAGAGCTGGCAGGAGGAAGTACTTAGAAGATTGAAAAGAGATAGTTATTGTATATTTTGAAGAAGAATTTTGAGAGATCTTTCTAGATTTCATGCAGCCTAGAAAAGCGCACTAAACTGATCATTCTGGGAGAAGAGCTAGGTGAGCAATGTTGGAAGGTTAGGATTATCTGTTGAGGTCTTCTCGGTAACACACTGCACTAGCTGGTTGACTATGGTGTAGGCATATGGTAAATAAGGAGCAAGGGCCTGAAGTCTTTCAGTTTGAATCTTGGAAGTGGCAGTTGGCACTTGCATGATCATGTAAGAACACCACAGAGTCCCTGCAGTTGTGAGGTTGGTGGAAGACATCTTAACAGTTCATCTGCTTGGTACATAAATGAGATCTTAGTAAATATTAGCTTTATTTTTGTTAGTATTATAATTTTATAATTCAATCAATGTAGCTTTTATTTGATGAAACTGGTCTTAAGATGCACCTTTCATATAAAGAGGTGAGGCTTAAACAGTGAAAGAGGTTTGAGTGGTGTGTCTCACCTAGGTTTAACTTGAACGAAACTTGGCAATATCTCAACAGCTTTAAGTTGCTGTAACAATGGATATGTGATGCTGTGGGCATCTAGTAAGCAATGGCTAGGATGTTTCTGAATGTTGCACAGTATGTAACATGACCTTCTACAATAGAGCATTTCTGGATGGAGATGTATTTATCTCTGAGGTTGAGAAACCCTGCCCTAGGGCCATGGGCCCCTGGGGAAAACAGTAGGATCAGATTCACCTTTTCTCATTAATATGCTTAGACTCACTGAAACTGCTGCATTTCTTCATGAGATCTCAAGGAGTAAAATAAAGTAAGTTTTTGACGAGTCTTTCCACTGATGTCTTTCTTGTGACTTGACTGTCTATGAAGAGATGCTGTCACAAAGAGAGTGACAAACCAAGCAGAGGAAACAGGAGACAACCAAGGGACCAGCCATCCACAATCACTAACCACTTGTTTCTCTACAGATTCATTACTGGTCAGCTCTGACCGCTTACATAAGGAACACTGTGTCACATGGCAGATGTCCCATGTAGTGGATATCCCACACTAGCCTGGGTTCACTTTCAGCTTCTGTTTTATCAGCCAGCTGCTCAAGGAACTGTACTGGCCTCTTCTTGTGAGGGTCAGTGTTGGTCTTGACAGTGGTTCCTCTTCTGGAGCATCCATCCCTCTGTCTTTTCTCAAAACTTTGTGTGTAATTGTAGTTTCATGATTCCCTTACAGGACTGGAGCTGGACTGTTCCTCAGGAGCCTGTGAGATTGAGGTTGAGGTTAGGGAAGGAAGAACCTTTGGTGCATTCTGTCCCAGGTTGATTTTCAGCAGTTTTCTTGGTATGAAATGACTTGTGGTGTTTGTAGCAAGTATCATAAAGTATCAATTTCCTTTCAAATTTTTGATCAACTTACCAAGAGATTGGACTTAATAAAATTACTTTAAATGATTTAAAATCACAAAAATGATTAAAAATTTTTAAGGTGCCTATTTTACTAGAATTTGCCTTTGACAGAAAGTAAGCACAGGTGGGTACACACACATCTATACCTCTTCAAATGAAGATTTGAAGGCTTTGGCTTTCAACAGTTTTTCTTTTAAACCATGAAAAAACAGGTCTGGCATCTGCAGTTCCTATTTTTATGAACTCTGTTGAGTTCATAAAATAACTCATCATTAACCAGAAATTTTCCCACAGTGAGGAAGAGGTGAACTGTTTCCTGGGTTGTGGGAAGTCCCTGTCTCAGCAGTACACATTGATCCTGGATAAGCCAGGCTGATGCTAACATTTTTATTTCCGTTCTTGTCTGAAGAAAAGTCAGCCTGTGAAGTGGCTCTTCCTTATGTCCCTTGTGCTTGGGGAAAAACTCACATTCTTCAGGACCACAAACCACTGTTTCTGCAGCCACTCTTGTGTCCTCTGAAGAGTTCTAACAATTCAAATGCAGTATCTTGGCAGTTAGATTATTTCACTCATGGGACAGCCGTCATCTGGAACTCTTTGTGAAGTTGTGAAAACAAGCATGCATTTGTTATGAGAAGCCATACTGTCTCCCGTTGCTCCCCTCCACCTAACATTTCTTCCATGACTGACACACAGTGCATCCTTATGGCTGCTTCTCTTTGGAGTGGGCACCAGTATTTGATATCACTCTTAGATTTGAGGTTTGCACCATAGTATTGAGACGTGCATGTGCAGAGTGCACTGCCATTCATGGTCCAAAGATGAGCAAGACTTTTTCCTTGCTCTTAACATCAAGTTCAGCTCCTGCTTTCCATGGGACTCTACAGACTCCCAGAGAGGCCTAGAAGGCCGAGAAGATTGTCCTCCATGGAAGCTCTAGGCCAAGGAACGTGTAGACATTGGTGATTTGCTGAGTAGAGAGTCAGTATGCTGCAGGCTAGACTTTGGAGAGCCATGCCCTGTCCCTTGAATTTGCAGAGCTGGGAAGTGCATGCTTTGCTTCTGAAAGCCACACAAGCAGGTAATTGCAGAGGTAGAGAGCTTCATCCTTGCCACACAGGTGTGTGCTGCTCCTTCTGAGGCTTGGTTCTCAACACAGCTTGCTACTCGTTGGCTGTTCAGTAGAGACAGAAGATACAGGGCTCCACTGCTGACTCTGTACTCATTCTGTTTAAACTAATGAGAAAAACTGAGTCAATGCTATGACATAACTTTGCCTTGTAACTTTTTAATGGGCATACAATTTACTTTTGCTCTTTTAGCTAAGCAGTTTGAATTAGAAAACTAATTTGTCTATTGCCACATTTCTAAATATTTTCTCCGTGTCTTTCCCTTTCTAATTTTTTTTTGGTTCTTACTTATATGGTAACTAAAACTTTAAAGTAACTGAAATCTTGATGATCTTTCACGATTTTAACTAAAATTTTTGTTTTAGTTTGATAGTTTTAGCTCATTCCTTATGGTCCCCTCTGATTTGGATTGTTTAAAGATTTGTTTTAGACCAAAAATAGTGACCTGTGTCCTGACTCTCTGAGGTGATACCCTGTCACAGATAGCTGCTGGCTCCTCTCCCTTGGCAGTAATTAAGAACATTATATGTATTTTAATCATTGTTTTATATTCATTTGTTGTAATTTCTCCTCCATCAAGGCAGGAAGAATAATCACATTGTTCAAAGCATTTCACCACTAAAGCATGAAAGATAATAGTCAGCAAATATTTGGAAAATTTAAAATATGCTTACATGTCTAGGTAGAGAGTTTCAATTTATTCTCCCTCTTGTAGACTGATTATGAGGAGTCCTCATTTGTAAATTTTGCATGTGTACATCTGAGTAGCACTGAGCTTAAAGTGAGCCATTTTCTCATTCTTTTAATAGTATTTTTCTTTTCTAAAAAAAATTATAGTTATTTGAATGTGTGTGTATGTGTGAATGTATTTGTGGAACTATGTATGTGCATTTGTGTGTGTGTGTGTGCATGTGTGTGTGTGTGTGTGTGTGTTTTGCGTGTGTCTGTATGAGAACATGCCACGTGTGTTCAGGTGCCCATCAGGCCAGAAGAGGGTGCTAGATGGACCTGGAGTTTAGGCAGTTAGGAGCCCTCTGATGTGAGGAGCACTCTGATATGAGTGCTAGACTCTGGTCTTCTGGAAGAGCAATAAGTACCCTCAGCCATCTCTCCAGTTCCAAGGTTTTATTTGTTTGTTTATTTTTGTTCTTTTTTTTTTTTTTTTTTCAGTCGGGACTTTGTTTGCTAATGTCTTACCCTCCCCTGTACTATTGATTGAATCCAGGGCCTCAAACACACCAGTCAACACTCTGCCATGTGGACTTCTCCCACACCAGGCCTGAATCCAACTGATGACAGGAAAAAAAAACAAACTATAATGTTGAAAATCAAAGCTCCATTTATAATTTGAAGGTTCTTTTTTTTTTTTCCCAGAAGCATACATTTAATTCTTTCTGGGTTTGTATATCTTGTCACAGTTTCCCAGTCCTTTATAGGTGGATCTTCAAAGCCGTATGCACAAAGCCTAGACACACACACACACACACCCCAGTTACTTTATGGGCCGGGTGTGCAGCAGTTGATGACGGGGATGTCCTGTCAGAGAAGATCAAGGAAGGCTATCTTGCTCGCTAAGACCTTCAGTTCTTACCTTTGTTCTCAAAGAGGCTTTTCTGCAAATAACATGATTCTAACGGTTTAAAGATGTGGCCTTTTTCCTGGAAACTTCAGGAACCTATGAACTTGAAATCAGAATAGTGATTATTGCTAGTCTGATTTCTTTTGTAATTAAGACAGGCAAAAATACAAGCCAGTAAAATGAATAACACAGGAAATTCTGATGCCCAGCTTCCTTTTGAAGATGGTCACACTCATTCTTTCCTGTCTGGTTCTTTGTTGGAGATTCTTATCGTGCTGCGGAGATTGCTGTCAGGATTCAACCCAGAGGACAACAGTTAAGTGGTCTACTTCTCTTGGGGAAGTCCCTGGAGAGATCTTTCTGGCTGAGCCATCTTTTCCTCTAACTGACATGGTTTTATTTGACTAGTGGTGGTATTACCTGTCTTCTCTTTTACTACATTCCTGATGTACAGTGTGACTCTGAAGCCACAGGAGGGATGAAATGGCATATTTCCTTGACCTGGTTGCTCAAACATTTTTCATTCAGGACCTCTTTTTGACTGATTGTGTGTGTGTGTGTGTGTGTGTGTGTGTGTGTGTGTGTGTGATTTACTTAACTTTATTTTATGTTCATTAGTGTGAGGGTGTCAGAGCCCTTGGAACTGGAGTTACAGATAGTTGGAAGCTGCCATGTGGGTGCTGGGAATTGAAGCTGGGTCCTTTGGAGGAGCAGACGGTGCTCTCAACCACTGAGCCATCTCTCCAGCCACCAACTGATAAAATTTTAACAGACTCCTTGTATATGAGTATAGAGCAAAGGCATACAAATCAAATATTTAATAATATTAAATCAAAATGGAACATAATTTTTTACAATTTATTAAAATGAAAGCAAATTTACAAAATAATGGAATGGATGTGCTTGTTTATTTTTATGTAAAGAATTGAGCCTCAGTAGAGTATTCGACACTGCAGAACATCTTCAACATTTTTTGATAGTTGATCTGTGTTTCCATTTTATAATCATCAATGCTAATAATGTTGTTTTGCCTCAGTATATTGTATAAAATAGCAGAAATTTCTTTAGAGCCATTTTAGAATGGCTCTCTGAAACCCAAGCAAAAACTCACTGAATGTTTTTTGCTTTTATTTGTTTTCTTGTGTTTTTTAAACTCAAGTCATCAACTTGAATAGCAATTTTAAAAATCAGGCACTCAAACACAGTATAATCCGAAAAAGATACTAATTTGATAGTGCTGGGGAACAATGGTAGGAAGATATCCCAAGTCTTTGCCTTCTAAAATTGAACCATTGTGTTTATTGTGTTTCCAACGAGCAGAACTTTGTCCACTCAAAACAGTTTAAAGCATAAAACACAGTCATCTCCACCCTAAGCTGGTGTTGCAGGCCGTGTTGTTTGGTGTTGCCTGTTTTGATGGCAAGTATACTGTAAAGTTCACACCACGCTATGTTGCAGAAGCTGCAATGCAGCCTCATGATGCAACACTAGAAAGTTCTGCCAGAAACACCCTGGATTCAGTAAGAATTTCATGTAGAATTATGTTTACTCATGGAGCATACAGAAATCTTTTACCACTGGCAAAATTTTATGAATGCCCTGCACTCTGTTATGTGGCCTCGTGTGGTGTTGTGAACCACAGTTTATAAATGCAAGCTGAGGATATTATTTTCTGGTCTTTGGCAACTTGAGAATCTCCTCTTCAGTCTGATTAATAGGGGATTCAGATGTATAGTTAAAGAATAATTCACATGGCCTATTACTGCTTTGATGGATTGATGATCAAATACTGGCGAATGCCCAAAGATGATGATTTCATGACCTTTGTTTAATTTTATCTTTCCTTTTTCAAGGACAGTACGTAAGCAAAGACTTTATGTTGATTAAAGTCTATTAATAAATGAAAATGTAATTTTCTTTATTCTTCCCCCATGGCTCAATTAGATGAAGCTGGCTTGTCTTCAACATGCATATGGGCAATACCTTCATTTACTAAGTGCAGTAATTAAGGGAGAACACTCCATGCTGAACTTTTGTGGTAGATAAACCACATTGATTCCTTTATTTGGGTCAATGTTCTTTCTACAGCCTTTGAGGCACTGGCCTCATCAAAGCAGTTAATCTTTTGGTGACCCACTTTGTAGCACTATGGGTACCATGTTGCTTCACTGGAGTCTGTCTAATATACTGCTTATTTAGTAGTCAAACCAGTGATTCTATCACCAAATACAATCGCAGGAGTTGAGGGAATCATGATGGTGCTCTCTGTTGAGTGATCTGGTACACTGGAAAGCAGCCTAGTGTATCTCTTGGTTTTTATGTTGAACATGGGGGTGGACTAGGCTGGAGGTGTAGGTCAGGTGGTAGAGTTCTTGCCTAGTGTACATGAAGGCCTGGCTTTAATCTTTAGCACTGTGTGACTCAGGTATGGTGGTGCTCACCTGTAGTCCCGGAAGACAGGAAGCAGGGTCAGAAGTTCAAGCACACCTTTGGTTACATAGCAAGTTCAAGACCAACCTAGGATAAGACCCTGTCTTGAATAAGATTGAGGTATACTTTCCTAAGATATTTATATTCATTAATAACTCAACCATTACTTTGTAACTACTTGATATAGTGACTGGGCTATGACCCTGAGCTAAATGATGGAAAGTAACTAGATATCATGTACATTTTAGGTCAGTTTGGCACCTCTGTGAGTCAGATGGGCTACTCTTAATAATTACTTTGGGGCATCAGCTGCAGTCAGGTTTTGTCCCAGGGAAAGTGGGAGGAACAATCAATTCTGCTTAAAATGGACAATGTTTTTGTTCTGTGAAGTTCTCAGTCCATGACAGAGTCAGAGATATGAACTCAGTAATGGATATTAGCTATCAATTTATAGCATTAAATCTATGAAGGGTCATCTAAAAGGAGGATTTGGTCTGTTTCCAGTCTAACAAAGGTCTTCCTAAGAATCAAGAGTTTATTGTGAGAAAGATTAGGGAAAGAGTATTTTAAAAGTAAAAAGCAAGTATAAAGACTAAGTTTTTGGATGGTAGAGGAAAATGGTGTGTTTAAAGAACAGCAAGAAGACCTGTGCAACTCAGGCAGAGGACCCTTGTGGAGCATGTTGTGGGAGGAGGTAGGAAACCTGCGGTGGGAAACCAGAGTCCACACTATGCAGGAATTTACCCATCCAGGTAGGGATCTAGAGTTTCACCCTACCTGCTGTGGAGAGGCCTTCCAGAAGTTATGGAGTAACAGGAATTAGGAGGATGTGACTCATACGCCTGCTATATGACAAGTTCACTTGGACCACAGTACAGAGAAGAGCTGAGCAGAGATGTGTGATGCAAAGCAGGGACTGTGACAAACATCTGGGGGGAGTGGGTAAGTGGCTTTGTGAGTCTGACTGAGGGGCTCTGATGACTTTAAGGATACTGTAACCAGGGCGTCACAGAAAGTGAAGCGTTTGAGAAGCATTTAGCAGCAGTGCTACTCAGGGTTTGGGGAGTGAAAGTAATAAAAAATGTAAGGGGTGGGGAATGTCTTCTAGGCCCACCACTAACGCATAACTTTTCTATTGTGCCAGCTTCATTTGTAAGTGAATTGGGAGCACTGAGCACAAGTCACAGAAGTCTAGGGACTTTGGAATAGTCTCCAAGTGACCTATGGAGGAGGTTTCTGAGAAGTCTACATCTCAGAATATAGCACTTTTATCAATTCTTAGGTGCTACCCGGATTCCATGTGTTATATATGGTGTGTCAGTATGATACTGTGAAGTGTCTACTGAGGAGAGCCACAGGTGTTTAAATTGGTATGCTGGAGCTAGTTCTGCTGTGTCATTGACCTCTTACCTGATCCCTCCTACATTAGTCCATTGGGCAGTGTGGCCAAGGTGTCATTTAGGACACCAGAGCAACAATTTTCTAAACAATAATAGCCTGGTACATTCAGGGGTTAAGGTTGCAACTTCCAGCTGCTTCGTCTTAGACACTGGGCCCAACTGGTTTATCACATGATCCTTTTACAAGGCTGTTGCTCATATTAAGGTGTGATGTAATGGAGCTATTGCATTGAAAACGAAGGCCCCGAGCATCACATGAGCATGTACAAACACCACCAAACCAAGTGGATCTTTCTTTCTAAGACAATATGCTGTGTGAAGATCTTTGCTGTGGCCCACAGTGGAGCGCCAGGCTGGCAGTGGTATCTGGATGCAGTTGTTTGCCACAGGGTGATGTGCTGTAGTTTGCTCTGATCAAGGGCTTATTTTATTCATTCTCTCTTCCTTATTGGTATGGCCTTTTAGCTATAGCTGAGCAGGCCTGTCTCAAGCCTCCTGCAGTCTTAGCTCAGATATAGCCCGAGAAAGTGAAATTTCTATTGACAAGAGAAAGTGCACATATTCTTTACAGACTAAAACTTAGCTTTGGTATTCTGAGATTCTTAAGATGGTATTTTAAGATGGTAAAAATAAGTGTATTCTTCCAAATACACTTATTTTAATTAAAAAAGCAGGTACTTTTTGATGGGTTTCTTTTAATTTCTTTTGCTTAGCTCTTGGCTGCTCCAAATGATGACAGTTCTACCCCAGTAACACACGGAGTTCAGTTTCCATTACCGGTTGTTTTTTGATTGAATGGGTATTGGGACATGTTAGGAGCCATTTCTAATGCTCACTGTCTCTCCTGCTTCCTTTTTTCTTTTATGTATATTGAGTATTTATTGTAAGCAAGTTTGTCTACTTTTGGACCTCCATCCTGAATTTAGCATTGACCAGCAAGAAGTACTAGATAACACTTTCAAAAGTTTTGTACAGATTTTGAAAATTCACCTTGATTTGATGCTGAGACTGACAGATGTCCATGCTCAGGAATAGCTTAGGTGGCTCTGACTTCTGCTGGCCAGCTCATTCCTTTTCTAAGCACCAACTTACACTTTATACTAAGTATGGCTAAGTTTCTCCATTCAGTTCTCAACACATTTTACATGGAATTACATATGTGACTTCTATCTAGCCTCTTTACCTTAAGATGAATCATTTTCTTATTGCCCAGTATGAGCTTGGGTAGCCCAATGATTTATATGACAGCTTGATGCTCAATTTTGAAAATTAAACAATAAAGCTTGTATTAAGAATAGGGCTTTTTTTTTCCCCCTACCAATTTTGATCATTGGTCAAAAGATAAGTCTTCTTTATAGCTCTAAAAAGACATGATTTCAACTCTATTTATAATCAGTAAAGGACACATATTGCTGTAAGATTTTTAGGGTCTTTCTTAGCTTAAAAGTCCTCATGGGTAGCTGGCCATAATGGTGCATGCCTACAAAACCAACATTCTGGAAGCTGAAGCAGAGGATCAAGAGGTTAAGGCTAGTGTAGACTACACAGTCAGAACAAGTCTACTGAGCATCCTGCTCTAGCAGAACGGCAAGGCGTTCTCAGAGCCTTTACCCAGCAGCTATGTGTGAGTGCAGTTCCACATGTGCACAGAGTGAGCAAGAGTCGAAGAGTGCGGGTCTGGAGAATGACTCAGCACCAAAGAGCACATAGTGTTCGTGCGGAGGACCTAAGTTCTGTTCCTAGCACCCATGTCCAGTGACTCACAACTGCATGCAACTCCAGCTCCAGGGGATCTGATGCCTCTGACCTCTGTGGGAAGCTGCACTCACGTATACATACTCACATACAGATATGCACGCACATGCATTTAAAAAACAGTCTTTAAAACCCCATATATATGTATGTAGATACCTATGTATGCATACATACACATACTATACATATGCATATGCATATACATATACGGGATAGGTATTGATATCAAGGTTGATTTCAAGGTTCTATTAGTGTCTGTTATGTTTGCACATTAAAATGAACAGGAGAGCTTTGAAATACTGCTTTCAGTCAGGGGATAATGGCCAGTCAATAAAGCACGAAGACCTGAATTCTCCAGAGTGCACACAAAAAGCCAGGCATGGTGGCCTGTGTCTGTAATCAAAATATTGAGGATAAAGGTATATCCCTAGAGTTTACTGGCCTTCAACTCTAGTTTAATTGGTGAGTTCTAGGCTGAGTAAAAGACTGTACCTGTGCACATAAACATGGATATGTACAGCATACACACACACACACACACACACACACACACACACACACACCAAACAAACAGCACCAAACCCCAACATTGCTGTCTGAGATCTGGATGGTTTGAACGGGGTTAAGATAGGGCAGTGATAATCCTATTGAGCAGCTGGTGGTGAGACTTTATGATCTAAAGGTAGGGTGTTTATGAATGTTTACACACTGGAGTTGATGGTAGAGTTATCATTTATGTATCAAGGTAGCAAGATAAACAAGGAGGGCTCTATCATTGGCTATTGAGCGAAGAAACTTGATGGTCAGGTTCAAGATGAAATCTTTGGTTCTGAGACCCTGTGTACAAGGACTGTGGGCACAAGAGCTGCACCCACTTCTGTGCCACCTTATTCAAGTCATTATGTAGTGCCAATCCTCTCGCTCATAAAATAAGGGCCTTGGTTAAAGGGGCTCCTGTATGGTGGTAGCATTCTGCTGTTTTCTAGGATGTTGATGCAATGGCCCAGCTTATGGACTATCTGTCACCAGGATGGTTTCCTGTTTTGTAGCCTCCTTGCCACCCTTTCCCCCACAGATAATCAAATTTGTGGACAGTTGTTCAGAGCTGGCCTTATCATCAGCTAGTCAATGCAGAAGAGCTCACTTGGGAGGGAGAATGACGAGATGCATATCTTTATCATCAGTGAAGCGCAGAACTAAGAGGAAGGGCTTTGAGACCTTGATAATCTCCTTGGACCCTGTATGAGCCATGAAGAATGTATACACAGATACAGTACAATCGCTGCATTACAGCTAGATGGCCATGGGGCCAAATGCTGGTGAAGATGCCTCTGCTTCTGACCTAGTCTCAGTTCTAATCCCCAGGGATGCAGCCATAGTCCCTCCTGCCGCTGAGCTACCGTGAGATTTCCTGCTGTTTCCTGGCTACCTTTTCCTCACATTCCCCTCAGTGGGTTTCTGTTCCTTGGTAACCTCAGCTGCTTTGAATAGAACATTAGGTCAAGAGACACTTTTCAGTAACCAATAGGGCAACACTAAAAATAGAAACGGCCCAAGAATAAGCTAAGTCGTGCAATGTTGTGGAAAGAATGAGGGTAGTAAATTATAGTCTCAGCCTTGTCCCGAAATAGTGCTGTGACCTTATCCAAGGTGCTCGACACTACCAGGGTTGTCTAAAATGGGAATGTTGTAATCCATAGGGATAGTGCCATGGGGGGAAAAAAATGACCATGGTTGTAGAAACGCTTTGGGTAGGCAAAAGGGAACACTGGTGCAGATATTTGGAGGATGCTGACTTTTAGACCTTGGTTTTCAGCCAGGTGAAGGGAGGCCAACTTCATCAAGTGCTCAGTGCCTTCTCAGCTGAGATTCCTTTGGTCCTGTCTGCTTTTGATATTCGCAGCCTGATTTTGCTCCCAATGGCTAGTATTTATTCTTTGAGTTTCTGATTATTTAATGCCTAGATTGATTCCAAGTTTTCAAATATATATTCTGAGATATCAATAGAATTCTCCTGTCTTTACACAAGGAACTTGTGATAATAGAGGGGCTATCTCTGTGTGCTACCAGTCAGGGACCAAGCCATTAGCAATCTTTGGTTTAATTCTGTGAAGATCATGAACCAGGTTGTGCATGTAAATAACTTGGTCAGTTGTTTTTCTTTGCTTCAGCTAGCACATGCAAAATCACTGTGGTGCCTCCCACTCGGTGAGTTGAGGATTATGGGAAAACTAGGTGTCAAATGTTCAGGATGGATGAAAGTTTTCCCTGACAGATCAGGCTTAGTATCTGCAGAGAGGAAGCCAGAGTTAGACATGGCTGCCTTATTCAGAGATGTTACTATGGCCCACTAGCAACACAGTGAGGTAGCTAAGGAAAGATGAGGTCAGTAAAATAAAAGGGGGCTACCCATCCGTACGGTGTGCATGGACTCTGTCCGATCCTTTTCTTCCTCCATGCCTTTGTACCAAGTGGAGTGTACTTCTCCTCCCTTGAAGTGCTGCTGTGTCTGAGTACATTAGGACATGAAAGTAATTCTCTTTCTCATCACCTTATACAAATTCAGGTTTCTAAGAGGATTTTTGATTGTTTCTCCTTGTGGAGGACCCAGACCGATGTTCTGTGCAGTCCAGCTTGCTGTGCTGGGGAAAGTAAGGTTATCTAGTCCTGCACTAGAATTCTCCTGGGCCCTTAGCAGCTTTCTGAATCTCCTCAGATCCCAGACATTTGAGTTTCCTTTGGAAGTAGTAGACTTTATTTCTCTCATGGAAGTAGGAATGGAGACCATAGTGGTGTTTTTGGTAGAAATTGACTGACAGGCAGTTGGGATTCATAATGTCAGATTGGGTAAGACAGTGGGCTTCAGAGAATTTTTATTTAGATAGGTGTTATGAACAAAAAAATGAGGAGATACAAGAGGGTTGGCTAATTCATTCTCTTCTGTAGACCTACTGAGACCCACAGTAACTCACCGAGAGCACTGGTGCCTCTGTTACCTAGACAAACTCAATATGGTTCACCTTTGTTTCATTTGAACCTCATCCATGAAGGAGATGTCATGGAAACTAGAAAGGGTGCCATGGCATTGGTCACATTGCTGCATATCTGGGCTGCTTCTTGATTTCCTTGAACAGATATTGGTTGTTTTCCAAATACAGTGACTTGACAGTACCTCACAGTATTAGCTTTGTTGTATATTGTTTAATGTGACTAAAGAATTGGTTGCTAGATTCACTTAGTAAGTCTTTTTTAATTGCATGTTTTAAAAAATTATTCTTGTTACATTTAATCGTGTGTGTGTGTGTGTGTGTGCGCAGACACATGTAGAAGCCAGAGGACAATTGGGTTTTGTCCTCTGGCTCTCATCCTACCTTGTTTTTGTGAGACAAGATCTCTCAGTGGTCTGGAGCTTGTCAATGAGGAAAGGATGTCTGGGCTGCAAGCCCCAGGCATCTGCATGTCTGCTTCCCAGTAGAGGGATTACAGTATGTGTCACCACAGCAGGCTTCTAGGGACAGAACTCTTGGGTCCTTATGCTTACAAGCTAAGCCCTGCCATACTTTTCTCCTTTCTGGGGTCTTCCTGACTATTTCAGCTTTGATGAGGTCTCTCCTCTGTGGCAGATTGCAAGCTGAACATCTCCCATCCCTCTGTGAAGTCTGAGAGGACCTCCATATGTGATTACCTGTTCTTCCTCTAATAGGTGTTCTTTGTCAGCCCTAGAAAGCCTACCTGCTTGCTCTCTAGCTAAAGACTGCAGGGGATCTCTGTGAAGCTTTCCAGATCTTTTTATTGGTGGTACACTAGGGAGAAGCCATGATTATCTCTACATTGCTTCCCTAAAACACAAAGTAGGCATGGAATTTCTGTTTGCCAAGTGAGCACAGTCTGGGTTTTGAGTCACAGATTACTGTGTTCCACTTGGAACACACTAGATTTAAGGGAACTTATGTGGATATGTTAATGAAGACCTTATAATTGGTTTTGGGGAGGGTCAAGGATCTATTTTTAAATTAAAGAAGGGGAATGTGTGTAGCTCAGTGGTAGAATGCTTGCCCAAGACTGTGTGCAATCCTGGGTTTCCTCTTCAGCAGTAAATAAATACATATATAATTAAGAGAACGTGTTTGCTGTTAAGGGAAGTGACACTATTCCATATCAATAGTTATTTAATTTACTGAACTATTTGAAACATGGCAGCAGTGGGCTGGGGAGATGGTTAAGTGCTTGCTGAATGGGCACAAGGACCTGAGTTCGGACATCCAGCACCCACTGAAAAGCTAGGCTAGGTGGCTATAATCTCCTTACTGTCAAGGTGGATATAGAAAGATCTCTGGGACTTGGTGGTCAGCCAGCCTAGCTGAGTTAGTGTGTTCCTGGTTTAGTGTGAGATACCCTGTCTCAAAAAACCAGGTAGACCATGAAAAGGATGACATCACACCAATGTTGCCCTCTGGCCTTCACATCTACCTATATGTGTGCACATGTTCATGAACACAGAGCACATATACACATAAAACAATACACACAAATACAAAATATGATTGCAAGTTTATATGCTTATGATGAAGTTCAAAGACTGATTTTTTTTTTTAAAGTGAAAAGCAGTAATTGCTTACCCCTTCTCAATTCTGATTAGTTGGTTAAAATTTCAGTAAAGTTTACTTTTGAGAAAAATGAAATATGTAGTTATGGATATCATCACTATGGGAAAGGCAACTGTACTTAGTGAGTTGAAGGTCAGATGGTTAAAGTGACTTTAAAAAGTTGCCTGTAAAGAACAGAGGCCCCTCAGTGTTAGCTCTGCTTCCTTCAACCTTGCTCAAAGGCCCATCCTAAACAAGGCTCGGCCTTGCTTTCTCCTCTCTGCGAAGATGCTATATCAAGAGACACACTAATTGAAGCCCTGCTACTGTCCAGATGTAGCAGCTGGAAAGAACCAAGTTCAGAAGGTCACCATTTGGAACTGCTTAAGCCAGGACAAACTTCCTGCTGTGGTTGCATGTCTGCTGAAGAAACTGGTAGTTCTTTGGGGCCAGGCTTGTTCCATTACAACAGATGGAGCCGCAGTGTGGCTGGTCGGAGAGAAGCCGGTGTGTGAACCTAAGGAGTAAGACAACACCCAAAACAGCTGCTTCTCTTGACAATAACCATGTCCTTGCAACCAGAACTGTTTGTGTTGGACTCGAGACATCTTAAGACTTACATTGTCTGCTACGGTAGCAGGTGACCACTGAGTCCTTGAAATATAGCTAGCCCTAATTATGCTTGTAAGTAAAATTTACAGCAGATTTCTTAGGTTTGTATTTTGAAACTGTGATGTATCTTGTTAATTTGTTGATTTTTCATTCTTTTGGCCACTTCACACATGTATATAATGTCCCTTGATTATACCAGCCACTTGTTAATCATTTATGATAGGGGTCCATTTTGAAGTAGTATTTGGGGCATGTTGGGTTAAATATATTAATAACAATGATTTTTTACCCACATTTTGTTTTTCCTTCATAACGTAGCTTTGGGGAAGTGTATAAATACCTGTTTGTTTCACTTCTGTTTCTAATGAGCAGAGTGCCTGTGGGGTCATCTCTATTAGGAATGTGCTCAGACATTGTCCCAAACTATACTTTGGTTTTGAGGGTTGATCTTGGAATCCATCATCAAGTATGGAATTGAATCCTTTGGATTTCCGAGCTAGATTCTCGGTAACCCAAAGCGCATATGCAATAATGACAGCAAGAATGAAACTTTTTTTTTCAGTTAGAAAAGCAATTTCTAGAAACCATGAGCTTTGCAGAGCTAAAAATTCATTCTCATTGTTTTATTTTTAAGCTCTATTTTAAGTTTCTTCCAGGACGAAAATGTTCAGTCCCTTCTGGATTCTGATGTCCTGGTAAATCTTCTTTGTAAACCTGGGGGATGTGATAGAACTGGCACAAGGGAAAATTAATTTGATTGGGATTCATGAATGGAGCAGGGGTAACGTCCAGACCTTGCAAAGGCTGTTGTAATCCATCACTGTACAAGTTTTGCTAGGTTGCCGAGCTGTGCAGCACCTTCTGTTTTGGGCAGCATCATGCCAAGATTCACTGCTGTAGAACCCTGCTCTTCTGTATTAGGAGAAACCATAAGCATAATAGAATGTGACTATAGGACTTGTATATTCGCAGTCAGTAAAAATGCTTCTATCTGTTCTTCTGTAATGTATGGTGTGTGTATCCATTGTGTGCTCTGAAATAAAATTAGATGGGGTTTACTACATTTTTTCTTTTATCCTAGGATATTTTCCTACCCTTTATTTTCTACTAATTTGAACTCCAAACGCACTATATCGGGGTACTGTCATGTTAAAGGTGAGCTAATGCTAGCAGCCTTTTAACTCTGTTTATCAATCATATGACACTGGAGTTGGTGATAAATTAAGAACAAGATGCCCCCTCCCCCACTCCCAACTTCCCACTCTTTTGCTTCTTTCTCATTGTTAAAGCCCAGAATTCAAAACTGGTTTGGAGGCTCTGTGTAGAAGTGCATTCCAGAGCACGCCACTAAATGGGATATAAATAGCATCTGCCTTGACAGAGCTGGGATTTTCTCAGCTCTGGAGACATTGAAGCCTTTGTTTTGTGGGTCGTTGTCCCCTCCCCCTCAAGCTTGAGTCATAAAGCCCGAAAAACTAATGAGGTTGCTGAAATGTAAAATCTAATTGGTGAGATGTATGGGAAACCACGAGAGAGTAGAACCCTAAGCCTCCATCTGAGTAGCTTCCCTGTCTGGCTCAGCAGCTTGCATACTTTGTTGTCCTAAACCCTTCAGTTAAGTTGTTCTTCAGTAGGATCAGGGTAGGCCTGGATTGGGGTGGGGATATGTAACCATATGTTAATAGAAGGCCCCAGAATTCTCCATTTAAAACAGGGGGAAAGTCCATGAAAGAAAGAGCATGTTGTATTTTTTAATATATATGTATGTGTGTATGTGTGTGCGTGTGTGTGTGTGTGTGTGTATATATATATATATATATATATATATATATATATATATACTTGGTTATATACTTAAATACAGACATAAACTTAATTATATATATTTGTATACATATATAAGCTTGATTATATATGTGCACACATATAATTGTATATATATAAATATATACATATGTGTATATAAATATATATTCTATATCATACTATATATAGCATATACATATATCTATATGACATATTACTTTATATAGAAATAGTATATTTATATTAAATATTTATGTGATATATACATACATATAATATATAATACATACATAATACATATATACATAATACTCACACATATATATAATAGTAAAATATTTTTTATTATATTCTGAATGTATATATAATAGTTTATTTATTAGAGTATTACCTATATCTGTCTTGAAATAACCTTAAAATAAGAATGGCTTTTATATTTAGCATCTTTCCCAATCATCTGAAATTGAAGAATCAAGAAACAAGAAGATTTAATAAACAAAGGCCAAACATGGCTCACCAAGTCTGAACTATGTTCCTGGTCAGTGCATCCCTAGCCTCATATCCAAAAGCTGTTTGCTTCCTGCTATAGGATGTACTTGCTGTTAAATTCATCAACAAATACATAATTCCCCAACATTCTTTCTTTTTCTATCCCTGGTTCCATATAGATACTGGGCAAGTAAGGTTTACAAAGTGATGTCTCTGCCTTCACAGACCTTTCATTCCTATGGAGGAAAAAGACCAGACCTACCAAGTGCACAGAAATGAGAAGCTGAGAAACACAGCCACAGGGACACAAAGCAGCCTGTGAGGCAGAGTGACAGTCACCGAGGGAGGTCTGTGTAGCTCAGCCTCTGC
The DNA here is from genome assembly GCA_019843965.1 of Rhynchomys soricoides. NCBI lineage: Eukaryota > Metazoa > Chordata > Mammalia > Rodentia > Muridae > Rhynchomys > Rhynchomys soricoides. The sequence goes on from JADRCH010000017.1 coordinate 4,119,328, forward strand.
TTCCCTCTTTGCTGTGTACTATGGAATCATGACTAATTGATTTTCCAGAGTTTGAATTCTTCCACTCCCACCCCTACACAGACCACTTGCTTGCTTTTCCTGGTGACTTCCTTATTTTCTGTTTTCTTTCTTCCCCAAAGTCTCCTTCTGTCCTCTGTCCCAGGTAAAGCCTGTTGTTCCCTTTACCTGAGTGCCGTCAGTTGGTGTCTCCCAGGTATACCTGATCACATCTTTTTTTCCATTAGTTTTTCTGTGACTTCAAGTTTCCTGCTATGTTCAGCATGGAGCTGTCTTCTAGCCTTGATTTTGTAATAGTGAGCCCAGGCTACCTTGACAAGTGTCCCAAGCCAGGTGGCATACATAAGAGATACTTATTTCCCCTGACTCTGGTGTCTAAAGTTCAAGGTCAAGGCGATGGCAGACCTAGTTCCCAGTGTGAATGTGTTCCTTTTACTGTTACTTACCTTCTGGCTGTGTCCTCACATTGCCTTTCCCGAGTGCAGGCAGATCTGTGTCTTCTTCTAGAGTAGGTACAGGTCCCATCTAAGCCTTCTACTCTTGGCCCCATGTAAACCTGATAACTGCAAAGCCCCCTTTGCCAAGTACTTTAGCTTTGTTTGGGTGTGTGGGGAAGGGTGGTTAGGATCCCATGTGTGAATTTTGGGAGCCTGTAAACAGCTCATAACTGTGTTTATGATTATTTCTTTATTCTGTAAACATGAGCTTTGGTTTTTGAAATTCCTTATGCATCAGGATCTTCCCAGATGTGTGTTTTCTAGAAATCTAGACTTTTTTGCTTGGACTCACTGGACTTGGACATAAATGACTTGGACATAAATGTTCGACCCTGGCCTTTATTTTGGATCCTCTCTGCTGTTGGAACCCTTTGTAACAGTACAAGATCATAGATGCTGCATTCCTAAGTACTCAAAGACACCGATTTGTTTTGTGGTTCAGAACATGCCACCTGGCCTGTGTTTTGGCTAGCAGGATGACCAGAGCATGGCCAGAAGGCCACGGCTGACAAATCCTGAACACATGCAGGCCTCAAATTGTCCTCTTTCTAAACAGTTACAACAGCCATGTAGATAGCTAAGGAAGGGTCAAATATGAGCATATTATTTATGGCTCAGCTAGAGATTTGATACCCGAAGTCTGTCAGCATTTGTCAAAAGATTGGCCCTGCCAATGACTGTGACAGCCTGGAAAACATTGTGACCAATGGTGATTGGGATGAACTCAGAGTCTGGTGGACCATGGGGATGGATCTCAGAGCACAGAAGCTCCACACTTGACTCAAGTGGTTGCCTTACTCTGGCCTGTTTACATCTCTACAGTTCTTCTCCCACTGAATGAGTTTCATCACCAGTGGTGAGGGCAGCTCTCAAAAGAGCATGTTACTGTCTGTGGCATGCATACGTGTCTGCAGTGTGATGGGCTCTTAGAATTGAAGGTGGTTGCTTGCTGTAGGCTATGTACTAGTCTTTTACCTTTAAGATCCAAGTTGAGGGGTTAGGAGATGACTCTGTTGGTAAGATGCACACATAAGTTTGGTTCTCAAGCAGCCACGTAAATATCCATGTGTAGTGGTGTTTCAAACAACTCCAGAGGAGAGGTGATAGAAGCAGGCGAATCCCTGGAGCTTTCTGAGCAGCCAATCTAGCCAGTTTGTGAGCTTCAGTTTCAATGAGAGACCCTACCTCAAAAAACAAAGAACAAAACAAAGCAAAAAACAAAACAAAACACCAAGCCAATGTGGAGAGTGAGCACAGAAAGCACCTGACTTTGATTTTGACCACTGCTTTCCACACGGGTTAGATATGTGCATGTATACCACTCACATACCACATATACAAATGAATATACCATATACATACAAAAACGGGGAAAACATAGAAGACCCAAATTTATCCTTGAGTATCTGAGCTATGAAAATAGGTGTGGACCCTTTAGATAGTACAATGTTCAGCTGTGTCAGGTGCACCTGGACCTATTAGATGCCACAGTGTTCAGTCAATCAGGAAATGCTTGAGAGACATTGCAGGAGGAAGTTGTTCTCCTTCTATGTAGGTGCATGCTCACTTGACTTCTGTAGTACTCCTGGCTTCCCTGTGGTGTGGCTGTGGAAGCATGGAATAGATTACCAATGCTTGTTCCCTGCCATGGATGTGACTTTATCTCCTAGCTCTCATGGTGTGGGTGGCTCTCATCATCAGAGTCCTCCCATTCCTGCTGTGCACACTCCCCAAGGTTGTACCTAGTATTAGCAGCTTCCCTTGACAACACTCCTTGGGCTGTAATGTAGCAGAGTCCCTTGTTTAGGACAAGTTCCCATGACCAGCTTTTCCTGACAGCTTAGAGGATGAATTCTAGTAAGGTCCACAGAGGAAATATCTCTGCAGTGATGAAGTTTACAGCTGAGGAGGGAAGGCCTTCTGCACAAATCCTCCCTCAGAACCAGGTAATGGCTGCCCCTTCTGTTTTCCTTTCCTGTAGTCTTTAAGGCTCTCTTAACCTCTTCCCTGCAGACCTCTTGTAACCACTATCTTTTGTTAGCCTTTCTATTTCAAACTACCATGTGCTTCCTCCCCATGGCTTGAACTTTCACACCATGTCCCACCAATAGACTTAAGTTGTGTTCCTACACATGTGTCAGTCAGCTTTTCCCTGCTGAAATGTGTATCTATAAGTCAGTTATAGAAAGAAAAAGTTTATTTTGACTCTTCATTTCAGAGGCTCAAATCTGTGAGTGATTGGTCCCTTGCTTTGGGCTTCAGCTGGCACACCACAGTGAGAGTGCATGGTAGGTCAGAATGCTCACCTTCATGGCTAAGAAGAAAAGAAAGAAAAAAGAAACTGGGGTCCCAAACTCCCCTTAAAGACCATGTGACTGACAACTTCCAACCTTCTAGGAGACCTTATCTCTGACAGGTTGCATCACTTCTTATTGGAACCACTCTGGGGAACAAGCCTTTGAAGACATGGGTCTTTAGGAGACATTTGAGATGCCAGCTGTGGCATAAGAACAAGTGTGTGAGGAGTAGTTCTAGTGAATCAGTGCAAAGGAGTCTGTGTGTCATGGTGCATGCTGTTATAACTGCCTGAACCGATTGAGCTCAGGAAAGTCCCTGGCAGTGCAGGGGAGAATGGTGCTTCCAATCATCTCGAGGTAAAACACAGCCAACTGCCCATCTTGCCTGTGTTGGCAGCATTCCGGAGCTGTGGACCAGACTGCTGATAGGCCCAGTTGATTTCTGGGGACTGTGAGCAGTGCTGTTTATCTACACTGATAATCCTGAGTGGTTAAATGGACAGTCAAGAGCGGACTGCTTCTTCCCTTGCGCCCTGAGATAGGGCTAGAGGCAAGCCTCCCTCTCTTCCTCTTTCTGGGTGACTACTGTAGCAGTGTGATGGGGCAAGTTGGATGCTCAGGGGGGAAACAGAGACAGGGACAGCACTAGAATGGGGTGCTTTGAGAGCGATGTCGTTTGGTGCCTACATATTTGAGGTTGAAAGATGATCACAGTTTTAATGGGCGTCTCACTCTCATGAGTATGAAGCCCCTGAGAAAGCTCCCCTCAGACTAATTTGGTAGTAAGTTTTCCTCATCCTCTTCTAAGGCCATCCTTCCTGCATGTGCTTTAGTAGAGACTCCTCCCTTCGCCTCCTTTCCCCTCCTCTCTGTCTTCCCTTTCTCTCTTCCTTCCTCATCTCTTTCTTGACATTTACAGTACTTGTAGTGCCAAACCCATAATCAGATGTGCAGAAAACCAAGTTTGTAAGCTAGTGGTTCAGGCCCCCAAAGAACTTCTGTTTGTCATTAAATTATGTCTGGGCATCTGTGATGTAACACACAAGGCATCCACAGCATGGAAGTGCTAGGAAGCTTCAAGGTGTTGGTCTTGGATTCTGCTTCTAGGAAATGTTATGTGAGAATTCTAATTAAGACTGTCTTTGCCTTTATGAGCGGCTGGCCTCAAGCTAGGACTCCAACTAGGCCTCAGCACCAGCTTAGTGGGAGCTGATGCTAAGTGCAGCTTGCTCTCCTCTGGAATGCACATTGCTTGGTCTTTGGGAAAATCATTAACTCTCCTTGGCTTAAGGAGCTTTGACGAGAGATTGCAGGATTATGTGTGTTTGGTTTCAAAGGTTATATTTTAAGAGGAATAATTTAAGAAGATTAGGCAGCATCCTTCATTAATCTGCAGCTATTTTAATGATAAAAAGGACAACCCACTTTCATCCCAGAAGAGTAAAATGACAGCTTTGCCTGTAGGTTCTGCCTAATTAAAGTTTGTGTCAATTGTAGAAGGTAGCTTTAAAGAGATGGGGCTAACTCACCTGGAACTGATGTAGGGACTCACCTGTGGCTGAAGTGTACATAAGCTTAGCACTGTTTGTAGACTTTACCATTCTAGTTTACATAATAAATTTGCTACTGTAGCTCTTCTGACACATAAATGTAGACTCTAGTCATAAAGAGACCATATCCCAAATAGATGGATATAAAACTTACTGTACATAAAATGTACAGTTGTAGTTATTCTCCTCAATATAAAATGTGTTATGAAATGAACAATAATCTAACTTGATTTCTGTGTTTAAAAACTGGCTGATTTTAATCAGAAGCCTAATCAGGTGTTAACTTACCTTTAGAGTCAGACATCACAAGCATCACAGACCTGCTAATTTTATTCTTTGCTGGGTCATATAAGTGGAGGTTAGGAATTAGCAGTAGGCAGAAAGCAAATTGTTTCATTATTAGCTGGAGAACAAAACGTTGGCAGTGAGTTAAAGGATGGACTCAAGTGGTTGTGTGTGTGTGTGTGTGTGTGTGTTCTAAGAGTGTATCCTCAAAGTCGCACCCACAGACTGCACTTATGAACCAGTTCTACAATAGGAGAAACCAGGAGTCATCATCAGCACATCGAACAGACACAGAATCGCTTGAGTCTCTTCAGTCTAGTGATATGCATTCAGGACTTATTTGATCTATTCTGCGTTCCATCTTATGCTTCTGAGAATTCACTTTTATAATAATGGGCAAAAGTATCAATCTGTGATGTAAACAATCGCTAGGATAACTTGGGAAGCTTGTGGGGGTGGGGTGAGATGGAGGGTAGTCAGGATTACTGTAACAGGAATGCGGTATAAGTTTTAAAGCCACATGGAGATGGGTTGTAAATACAGAACACTGTGGCTCATGTGCCAGTAGTGTTTCAAAGTGCCTGCCCCTTTGTTTTTAGCACAGTTACTCTGTTTTCAGATTTAGATCCACTGTATTTTGATCCACTTAGATTCTAGACAAGAACTCCTCCAGTTTTTCGAGTTACAATTCCTTTTTGCATGAAATTTTTTCTTATTTGACTCTGTTATACAGGCAAATAAAATACATATGAAAACCAAACATTTATTGATAATGAATCATAAAGAAGTTTATTTAAAGTGACTTTTGGTATACATATAATTCCATTCTTCTTAAAGACTTAAAGAATTCACATACTGGTTAGTGGATCTTGTTGTATATTTTTATATAAAAAATTAAAACTTGGCTGATTCTGTGACTCTAGAGATCACAGAATATCTTCAGCCATTTGTAGAGTTAGCCTATATTTTTATTTTATGACTACCCATGCTGGGAACACAAGTTAGTATAAAATGGCAGAACCATTTTAGAAATTGTTGAAAATTCTGTTGTTATCCCATTGAATGACTTTAAAAGAAAGAAATTTAAGCCATCGACTCAAACAACAACTTTAAGAATCAAATATTCTAATGTAATACAATTCAAAGATATGTAAATTGATATATGCTGACAAAGATAGGTGAAATATACTACAAGTCTTTGTTTTCCATAATTAAACCATATGCTTCTAAAATAGCAAAAAATTGTGTGTGTACAGTAAAAACCTCACAATATATAATGACAGTAGTCTCAAACCTGAGCAGCGTTCCTGGGCATCACGTGGCATGAGGACATGTGCAGAACAAACGGCACTTACTGTGCGTTCAGAACCTAGACTGCAGTGAACTTTCATGCTTTACTGTGGGCAAGCACTGCCAGAAACACCTCTGGCTCTTTATGCATTTGACCCTCAATTCAATTTTGCTATTGTGCATTCTGAAACCTTTTTACTGTTGGTAATTTCTTCTTGTCTCAAACATTTGTTATGTGACCCTGTTTGGGCTGATGACCCACCATCTAAGAATATGGGTTGTAGACTGATATCCAAAACGGCACTTTGGATTTTTTTCAACCATTCGACAACTATTGATTGAGCGTTTAGTTAGGGGTAGATACTGTGTTGTGCACTGAGACTTTAGCAGTAACAGAATAACAGATAATTTTGGCTTTCTTTTAGCTAAAATGAAATAAGTCCAAATGTCTAAGTATGTATATGTTTATACACACAAACATACCCACATAAAACTACAAACTGGTGGATTCCCTCCATGGGTTACTTGATCATGTCCATTTTGTCTCCTAATATATGCATTCATCTTTACTGTGGGTTTTAAGAATCTTCCTGATGCAATCATGTATCTAGTCACTGTGGCAGATGACAAATGTCTCAGCTCATAAATGTGGGGCCAAGCCTTAGAGCACCAGCACTCCTGACTTTGATGAGTACATTGGAACAAGGGCTTCCTCACACACTTGGAAAGCCCTGCCATTCACCAGGCCATCTTATTGTCCATTTTGCCACACACCACATAAGAGATAGGTAAAGTGAAGGCGTTTCTTTGGTTCAGTGCGGACTGTGTTCCTCTCCAAGACCAAGTTCTAGCTCTGTTTAGGCTAGAATGTCCAGGAGGTGTTAGTCTCTAACCCAAAGTGGAGTTGGGGAATGTAGTTTTCAGAATGGGGGCCCTTTTGATTGCACCAGATTCCACAAGCAGTTCAGGTCTGCAAAGCTAAAGAATCATTGGTATACAATGGCCCAAAGATTCTTCTACAGTTTGGCCCATTATCCACCCTGGTAAGACTTGTTTCTTTCCACCATTCACATGTCTGTGCTACAGTTGGACTGAATTTCCCTGCTCCAGTGGTATTGCATCCCATTCGGATAGTCTCTGCCTAACAGACCTGACCTCTAACCACATCCTGAGCTTATTTGCTTTCTGCCCTTACGTGTTTGCTCCATAACTACTCTCTGGGGCTACACTCCCATCCCTTCATCCCTTAGTTGCCTCAGTTTGACCTTTGATGCTTCTTGCTATTGTTCTGAGCACTTGCTACCCTTAACATTTGATCTAGCATATTTATTGGGTTTTTTTATATTCTTCTTTCCATCCTATTGTGTCATAGAGGTGGAGACTTTTACCTCTTTATTCATTCCAGTACACTGAGCAGCACAAAGCAGATGCTTAGCATTTGCCCATTCCATGAGCAAATGAAGGTAAAACTCTTACCCTGTTACAGCATATAACCCAGAGCTTAACCAAGTGTGCCTCTTTAGCTGGAATTCCTTACACTGCTCTAAAGCAGTGGTTTGCGGCCTGTGAGTTGCAACCCCTTTGCCAAACCTCTCTCTCCAAAAAATATTAAGATTATGATTCATAACAGTAGCAAAATTACAGTTATGAAGTGGCAACTCACCATACCATGAGGGGCTGAATTAAAGGGTCGCTGCATTAGGAGAGTTGAGAACTGCTGCCCTAAAGAAATTCCATCCCATTCTCATGACTCTCAGGTTTTATGTTGCTGTAACCTTTGATGTTTCTGTTTCCCTTTATCATCCCAGGCTTCAGATAGCCCTGTGTGGCATTTCCCTCCTCTTATTTGTAACCTCTACTTGGTCTTACCTTATCGTAGAACTCAGAAGGAATTGGAGATAAGACATGTTAGCTGTCCTCTCTCCTTCTCTCCTCTCTTCTGGACAGTGGAATGATTCTGATGAGCTCTGCAGAATTGCTAGAGGGTGAAATGAGGCCAGCACAGTGCTTGCTGTAAATATCGGCTGCGGTGATGCTGCGCATGGAGTCACCTAAGGTACAGGTCAGCATGATGCCTGGCAGGAGGTAGGAGAGAGTACATGGCAGCTGTCAGCACTTGCATACCCCCTCCCCTTATTACCTTGACTAATGATATGCTTGCTCCCATAGAGTCAGCACAAAGGAGGACACTTGCAGACAAGTTCAAAGACACCTAAGAGTTGGCTTGGTTTTTCTTTTCTCATCTTTCTGTTCCTCAGTTCCTCCGTTTTTCCATGCTATACATAACTAGTCTTTCTTTCCTCGTCATGCACAGGTCTATTAGATCCAGAACCTTCCTATGGTTGTGTGCTATGATGCTGGTTGTGAGGGCAGACATTGTAATCCACAGTCCTTTTTTTTTTTTTTTTTGTTAATGTTCCATGTGTGTGTTTTTCATCTGAGTGTCTGTAACTCACTCAGATCCTCAAGCTGTATTTCCACAGTGTTCCTTGACAACCTGGATTTCTGGCTATGATTTCATTTTTATGAGGGTGTTTCAGGGAGCTACCTTGCACATTTGGGGATGTCTGAGTTATTTTCTGCCCTCTTTACCCCTCTGTGCCAGGTTAGTAAAGCTTGCTCAACTTGAACCTGCCAATTACTCAGTCAGCAAGTGTTTATTAAGTTTGTCCATGTGGGAACCGCAGAATGACAGGGCAAAAGGCAAGCTTTAGAAAGGTTAATCTGGGGCTGTGGGTGTAATTGGAGGGGGCTTCGCAAAGGCAGCAGGGAAAGGTGAATACAGATGAGACTCAGCCAGAGTCAGAGCAGATCACGGCTCACTGGGGTGGTGTGTGTGTGTGTGTGTGTGTGTGTGTGTGTATGAATGTATGTATGTATGTATGTTTGTGTGTATGAATGTATGTATGTTTGTTTGTGTGCATGTATGTATGAATGAATGTATCTGTGTATATGTATGAATGTATGTATGTATGTATATATATTGAACATATGTATGTATTTATGAACGAATGTATTATAGATGTGTATGTATGTATATATATGTATAAATGAGTATATGTACGTGTGTTTATGTATGTATGAATGTCCTATCCCTATGTATATATGTATGAATTAATGAATGTATGTATGTATGTGTGTATATGTATGTATGTATGCATGTATCTATGTATGTGTGTATATGTATATATGCCCAGAGTCCCAGAGTCCAGCCAGTCCTTCAGAGCAATATCTTAATTTACATTTCATCAGCAGCAATGACCTGGGGTTTTGCTTGGTCCTTGATCTTGCCAATACTTGGTTTTAATTGCTTCAGCAACTAAGCAAGTTAATCCAGTACCCATGCTCCCCACCCTGTTCTTTTGCAAGTTAATCCAGTACCCATACCCCCCACCCTGTTCTTTTTCATGATTCCTGTGGAGCTGGGCTGGGCAGTCAGTCCCTGGTTCAGTCTCTCCTGAGGCCATAGACAGATGGTGGCTGCCAGGCTTTCAGAAGAGGAAACCATTGGTGATGAGTTTGTATCCCTGCTTATTATATTTTTCCATCTCCAGGATAGGGCTAGGCTGGGGCAAGGCAAAGAATTCTCTTATTTAGGGTCATACAATCTGGTCCTGCAAAGAGTGGGCAACTCTTTATCGAGTGTCCACTGTGCAGTAGGCTAGGTCAAGACGTGCTCCATTTTTATGGGCTGTTTCATTTTCTGTAATCTGGTCTTTCCTTTAGAGTTCACTCTTGGACAGACCTGTCCTTCGTCCTGCCATCTTCCAATGCACTCTTCCTTTATTTCCTGTATCACTCACTGCAGTGCCTTCACAGTCCTTTCCCTGTTCACATCATGTGCAGTTGTTGGCCAGTTTACTTCTTGTATAGACACTGTCCCCAGCCTCTGATACTAAGCAAAGATCTGTGATAACCATTCAGGCATCTTTGCTGCTCTGTAGAGCACCCAGTAGGAAAGCTCTTGATATCAGTAAAATCTGTGTTATAGATTAAATACCATTTTAGTGTAAACATAACCTGAACAGGGAACTTTTAGCAAAGTATACTTCAAATCTGGGACAAGCTTACAGTGAAAACTGCTTATAATTTTTCTGAATCTCAGATTGAACTGGACACCTGATAGTATCCTTTGCTAAATCTACCAGCCCTATAGACTTGTATTTGGCTGAGTGCATAGCAGATCACATGTTTGAATGAGTGAAGAGCGACCAAATCAAAGAATGTATTTCTTTATTCTGAGCAGTTATTTTATAGCTATGAGAGGTGCAGTGTGCGTGTGCCTGTGTTTGTGTGTGTGTCAAAAGACATATGTGATACATTTATGAGTAAAACTATCAGCTCTCTGCATGGTGGGATGAATAGTGGCTTTAATTCTGTCTGAATTGTTGTTGAAATTTCCCTTTATGAATGTATGTGATAAAAACAGCTAAAGAATTCAAAACGTGGTTAATTTACTGAGCAAACATAGGTCAGAAATCCCTTATCCACAGTTCTGAAATTGAAAGATCTCCCAGAATGTTGAAGGATGTCAATTTTTTTCTGAAATGTCTTTTGGCAGAATTCCCTAACCTGAGATGACAGAAGGTTATTTATAGTCTTTATTATCCTACTTAGTTGAATATTCATGTTTTCTAGCAGAAATATTAATATGCTTGATTACAGATATTGCTTTGATCTCAATGAGAATATTCTATTGTACCTGGCCCCTGTTACCCTCATAATATCTGGAATATTGTTGTGTTCAATACTTATAAGTCTCCAGGGTTTTAGTGCTTTTAAAGTATGTGACTTTATGTGTATACATTTGTGTGTGTGTGTGTGCGCGCGCGCGTGTGTGTGTGTGTGTGTGTGTGTGTGTGTGTGTGTACCTCCAGGAGATATATACATAGAAAGTTCTAGAAGGATGGAGTGCTCAGGTTTTAATGCAAGGATCAAGCAGAGAGACAATGAGAAATTGATCTAAGCTTCAGATTCAGTATTTCTAAAAATTATTGTAATCAAACAATATTGACATTTTTAATGCAAGAAGAGAGAAGAGGGTTGAATGGCTGTTTCGTAGGACTTAGGAAAATGTTAGTAGTATAAATTTTCAAATCAAAGCTGATTTGTCTGCCAAGCCATGCCTTCATATATTAGCTCAACATTGCTGCCTGCTGACAGAGAGCCAGGAAAAAATCTACACAAAACAGGCAGCCTCCTGCCTCTTGGACAAGGACAGGGAATTGACATCAGCAAAAGCCCAGTAATTTCACTAAAGAAAATAAATAAAAGCACATAAAATGCAGGGAGTAAATGAAACTACCTTCCTAGTGATGGCTTTGACGTGTTTTATGAAGTCGCTATGATTACTCACCCACCATGCATTTGCAGAAGTTCTTTTTCAAACGCCACATACACAGGCAGTCACTGGGGTTAGTAGGTGGATGGGAAGATTAAGCCCAGTGAGCTTACATATCTTGTCAACAGGCCGTTCTTCTGTGTCAGCCTATGGGATGGCTTCCCAGGGTAAGTCCGGTTTTGCTTTCTCCTATGGATAAATAGCAGAGAAGGTCTGGGCAGTAGCCTTTCGCATGGGTTGTGTAAGTCACCGATTTCTTTAGTGAGAAGAGCGTTTATGGGACCCCAGCATATTCTGGGGTTCCCGCTTCCTGGCTTCATCTCCTGTTGCTTTTTAGAGTCTAGTACTTGAGTGCTGAAAAGCAAGGAGACTCTCTGAGGTTGCACATAAGCATGGAGCTGGTATGTGGAGAGTGGTAGGGATGAACTGCCAAGCCTCATGTTCTTTACAAGGCAGTTTCTTGTTGGTATGGCTTACTGCTTGAGCTTTTTTTTTTTCTTTTCTTTTTTTTTAAATGAGCTTAGCCATGGTTTGTTTTGCTGAGTGGTGACCACTGGTGCTTCTTTCATACAGGAAAAAAAATTCATATGCCTGTCAATGTGAAGCCAGTTTGTTTTTTTTTCTTTTTTGAACTTATAATAATTTTAAACGTGACCTTAAATCCCTTGGTTCTGACTTCAGAGGATGTTGGCTGTTGGGGTCAGACAAAGTGAGGGTTGGCCACACTGCTACAAATGAGCTTTGTAGTAATTACTGCTGAGATCATAAAACACGGCTTTCCCACTGGATGTCAATGCTCCCTTTCATTATCTAGTGCTTGGAACAAAATCATGTGATTTTTTTTAAAGCTTAACTATAACCGTGTTTGAAAGGCAGTTTTCATTTTGTGGCTTTCTTTTTTCTTCCCCCTTTCCGGTGTCTAGTACAGCCAAGGATCCTTTTTGTATCTTTCTTGTATCTTTTTTGACACTCTACTGTGTAATCAATTCTGAGTTACTTTCTCAGTAGAAGAGCCTGGTCGCCTTCTTAGCCATGATGGATGTTCTCTCTCCCCGCTTCCTCTCCAGCGATGGACCCAAGACATGACTGTACCCAATATCTTATCCAAATGGCAATAGCATCTTAATGGAGGTTCTGCAGGGAGGTCAACCTTGATTTCATTGACTGATATCCAGTATCAAAAAAGGGAAGTCAAGTCTGGTAAATGGAGAACTGTTTCTACAGAGATTGACAGGTTAAAGTGTCAGAGAACTTCAGTTGATATTTTAGCAAATGAAGACATTTCCACAAGGACCTTTACAAAGTAAAACCCTGAACTTCTAGTGCTTAGAGTCTCACGTGAAAATGTTTGCATCCTTGGGCCCTGTGACCCTGAGCCAACAAGGGCCATGGGAAATTGTGTGGTTCGACTCTCGAGTATCAGTAGCTCTTAGGTGTTTACAGTGACACAGAAGTATCTAATCCAGCTGGTCAGTAGTTGAGCAGCTTTCTCAGGCTGATACAGAGGCACAGAATGGGGCAGAACATGGGATGGAAACTGTAAGAGACGTTTGCTATGCTCAGGGTGACTTCAAATCACCCCTGGACACGGCTGTTACCTATCCTTGAGAAGATGGTCCTGTCTTCCCTGTCCTTAGGTGGAGGGTGGGCTTCTCGATCAAAGCCACAATTGGAACGTTGTTGTAGGCCCAAGCAGGAGTCCTGTACTACCTGCAAGAGTTCCTGGCTTGGCAGGTTCAGCTAAACAGTGCATCTATCCTATCACACACGGAGATGCTTTGAAAGGGCCTGAATCTTGACAGAAGGCCCTACTCGAATCTAGTTACTGTTGAGATAATGAGACATTGTCTTCACCGAGAGAAGCCGTAGCATCAAATATGAAGGCAACACTTGAAGACACAGGATATAACCCTGTAATTTCGCAGAGTTCTTCCTTCACCATTAGACCACAACAGTGACCAGCTGAACAGCATATTCTCAAATAGGAGAGAAATCAAGTACAATTTCAGAGCTGGCAAATATGGGTTGCCACTCTATTTTAATTTTAATTTTTGGGACAGGCTTTCTTGTAGCCCAAGGTGGCTTCAAATTTGCTATGTAAATGAGGGTGATCTTGAACTTCTGATCCTCCTACCTCTGCCTCTTGAATGCTAGAATTGCAGCCTTGTACTATCACATGTAGTTTATGGATCCTGGAAATCAAACCTAAGGTTTTGTGCATGTAAGGCCAGCATTCTGCCAATTGTGGTATATCCCTAACCCTTCCAGCCTCTTTTGACATCATCTTGCAGTCTTTATTTCTATTTAATTCTCAATGTCTCATCTAAAAGCAATATGGGGATAACCCCACACAGCTTTTTATGCTGAGCTGAGTGTGTCATCTAGAGAACGTTTAACTTATTCAGAAGAAGGAGAATCAGACTTAAATATAACATTTCTATATTATATGTAATATATACAAACATATACATATTATTATAAATGTATATATCCATAACTATGTATCTTCCATACAATTTACTACAGCCTTTAGTCACATACACACACACACACACACACGCTCAAAATAATTATGCTGAAAGATGAGAAAAGGCAGGGGAATACTGGTTAGTCATCCTGATGTTTTTAATGTGTGCATTTACCACTTAAAAATACTCAGATGCAGCTTTGCTTTACGTAGTTAATTTTGGTGGTACAATGTTTAAAATGATGACAGACAGAAGGCCAGGAGGCAATTGTTGAAGCTGTAATTTGCAGAAGCTTAATAATACAAGTCCATTTTCTTTTCTGAATGTGCTATTTATACAATTTATATTTTTAACAAATCTTGGAACTAGAATGAAAATAGTAATTAATCTTAAGAGTAAAAAAATGTTACAGCTAGAACAAATTTGGAAACTAAGAAATCTTCTTGGTTAGGCCCACTCAGTGGAACACTCTTTTTTTCTGTCACAGAGCCTGAAGCTGAGCAGATAACATATGCTCAGTTAATAGTGAGAGGTTGGTCAGGTGGGTAACATGTCTCTTTCATCTCAGGAAAGCCTACCGCACTTAGAAGTAGCAGTTTGGTTGTTGAGCTGAGTTAAGAGAAACAGCTTAAATATTTTAAGCTATCATGAAAGACCACTGAAGACACATTGTCCAGAGCAGGACACACAGAAAAGGGGCTGAAGGAGAGTTGGAAATGTCCTCATGAGGATGATAAGCAGGGTGGATGTTTTTGTATTTTGCTTGCTTTTAGTTCCTATAGTGAGCAAACATATATCTGGAGAATGATACTTTTTGTGATATAGAGCACACTTATTTATAAGCTTATTTAACATGTTCTTTCTTGCATGGAGTTAACGAATTCACAAACTTGAGCTGGCGCCCATTTGTATCTAATAGCTTTTGGTTGAGTTTGCATTCCAGGAAAATTCATATTACAATAATATTTTACAAAATTTCCTAGTCCTGTTATGCTCTAGTGCAACACACTTTAAAAAATTGGTTTTGCATGTGTGTGTGTGTGTGTGTGTGTGTGGTGTGTATTTGTGTGTGTCTGTTTGTGCCTTTATGAGTTTATGTGTACCATATGCGTGCAGGTAGTCATGGAGGCCAGAGAGTGTTGGTTCTGGAGTTATCGGCAACCATGATCCTCCTGGTGTGGGTTCTGGGAGCCAAACCTGGGTTCTTTTTCTGCAAGAGTAGAATGGGCCCTGCCTTACTGATAAGCCATCATAGCTCTGTAGCCCCATATATGTTTTTGTAAAAAAGTCTCTATTCCGTGCAAAATGATGTAATTGCATAGATGCGCATAGATATTTTATCTATCAAACTAGAAGTACAATATTTAAAATCTTTTTTTTAAATGAGAAGATAGGAGCCTAATAAAAACAGTTGCTATAATTATGGTTGTTAGCAGGTTAAGCAATACACCAAATACAGTAAACTTGGTGCTTGGTCTTGTCTACGACTGAGGGGTCGCCTGTGAATGTGGCCTCAGATGAGTTGTTACAAAGCCATACAAAGCAGCTTCTCTGAAGTGGGTGTAGTGTGTATACCCCGTGTGGTAAACTGAGGCAGCTGGTGTGTGTTTTATGGTGTGCATTTGTGCTTTCTATTCTGTCTGATGGGTGTACTTTCCTGTGGTCACCGTGTGGTTCTGTGGGCAAACCCACATTCACTGAGTGATTCTCCTGCTGTTCTCAGATCCTTGGGCTGGAACAGGGCATTTCCCGAACAGCACCATGGCAGAACGGACTGCATGTGAGTGAGATGAAGTTTAGTTGTGCTTGTTCTAGTCCTGACAAGAGCCCAGTTTGGACCCAGCCTCCCCATCATTATTCATTGCTTCAAGCCTCACAGGAAGCATCCCTGTGTGGTACTAAACTCCATCATGCTTTAGTTCATGACCTGGGTCAGACACGGAACAATATGATTTTTGTGGAGACATTCAGCTCTGCTTGAGTATTCTCCCTTGGCATGTAACTGGAGACTTGCCAAGCTCTTCAGCTTTCCACATCCAGTTCCCTTACCAGATGGGCTTTCCAGTCAAGCAAATGGCCTTGAACTTGCAATACCATGAAATAATGCACTCGAGGTCCTTGTCTGGAAGTCTAACCTTGGTCATAGTGCAACTCAAGTCTTATAATGCTGCCATGAAAACCCGAAGTTCATGTAGTCTCAAAGAAAGAGGCTCCCATGTTCCTCCTGAATACCTTACCACAAATAGGGAGCAAGAGTGTGACATCTGAAATATTTAAGGGAAGCTTGAGAAGTTTATAAGTATCAAAAATAATCACTTAAGAGAAATATACTGCAGAGTCTGTGCCTGATGTCATCCAGATGAACAGAGGTTTTGATCACAAGATATGCCTGAGATATCTTTCCTACCTGCCTACCACTTACATAATGTAAACTAAATTACATTTAGCATTATCCCTGACCCCCATTGGAGAGCATCACAAGGTAGGGCTAATGCTGATTTGTGTGGTGCCTTCCTTGTGGGTTTTACGATGTCCTCTTTATGACTATTGAGAGATGTGTCTCTGGCTTCAATACCACAAATGACTGTGCTCCTGCATAGCTTTGGCCTTCTGCTTTATGGGTATAGTTAGTCATGTAACTGATCCTATCTCCTTCCTCTTTATGGCCACAGACATGTTTGCTTTGACCCACACATTTGGGGAAAAAAAAGACCCAAAAGAAAAATCACTTGCCAACATGGAAACATGGGAATGAAATTTCCTACCGGTGTATTTGATTGACTAGCATTTTTTCAAACACCAGGTCTGGCCACATTGAACTCTTATCTCCATAGTGACTCTTGGGTCCAGTCAGAAAGTATTGCCCTCTCCCTAAAAATAGAGTAGGCTGTCTTTAGTCTCTTTAGCCAACTTCCCCTGCCTCATCCTGCAAGGTGCTGGACTCTTAAGTCCTCTGGCTTAGAAAGCAATTTGGGACTCACCTCAGGAAGCTGTGTAGGGTCCTCTTGAGGTTGTCCCTTTCTTCTGAATTACCTTCCATTCATCCAGTCCTATTACTGTCTGCCCTTTTCTTTTATCTTGGGACACTGCATGCTCTTTCCATAAAGTACATTTAAGTCTCTTTTGAGAAGAGATGAGTATAAATAAGCAAAAATAGGAAAACAACTTTCTTCGTGAAGCCATTTTATTTTTACTTTTGCCTGATAAGTTCGGAAGCATTTCAGTGTTTTTCCTGTGACCTCTTTTTCAGTGTATTTGATTCTAGTACCATTCAAGAGTTGTTTGGGTTTTTTTTTTTGTTTTGTTTTTGTGTGTGCATTTATTTTTTCAAGTTTTCTCAATTGTAATTGTGTGGTTTCCTTCCTGCCTCCCATCCCTGCTTCCTTCTCTTCCTTCTCTCCCTCCTTCACCCCTCCTTCCCTTCTTCTCTAGTCCTTATGGAGACTGATTAAGCGTGGAGTTTGCCTGGAGTTTGTCTATGCAGCATCTGCCACGACAATTACTACTTTGGTTTTAGGGATTGAACAGTGAATAAAATGAACAAGAATACATGCCGTATCAGAGACCACATCTGTCAAGAATGGGATTGGAGAAAACAAAAAGCAAAAAACAAGAGGGGTTTCTGTTAGTTTGAGGTTAACGGGCTAAGCTTCAGCATGAGAGTTTCTTCTGAGCGGAGTTTTGAATTAACAATAGAGTGAACTGTGCAGACATCTAGGGAGGGACCCTGTAGCCCAGAGGGACAGCAGCAAGGGTAAAGCACTCCCCTTTGAGGAGAGAGTCTCCTGAGTCTGGCCTGAAGTGTCTCTTTTATTCTGGATGTTGCCTCCATGAAGACTGCCGGGAAAGGGGCCTCTGGTATCAATACCACATATAACCATGCTTCTACACAGCCTTGGCCTTTTGATCTGGAAGCATGGGCTTATACCCTCTGGACAAGGTCTGTGAACTTATTTCACCCCTTGAAGGCCACACCTTTCCCGATGGTTTGTGCTCTGGGCCAACTCTGGTCAATGGCCCTTGGTAAGTGTTTAGTAAATATTTGTGCAATTAATGACTGAACATCAGTCGTTTTAGAAGAATAGCAAGCTTCTTCACAGAGACCACTAAACTATGTTCTTACAGGTGTGGATAAAACCTTGTCTTTGATCTATAGTCAGGGCTATTATCTATTGTGCCACTGGCCTACCCACAAGTTTTCTGTTTCTTCGTTGGCGATTACAGGTTTTACATTTAGTAAAGCACATCTACGAATAATCCTGGGGACTTGTCATCCAAGAAAGGGCTGAAGGGTCTCTGCTAGACACTGGTGTAATGGACTAGGAGTTCATCCTCGAGGATTAACCTCTTATTGGCCATGTCCCCGAGTGTGAGAGCCAGACTGAGGCTGACTGTGTCTGTGTTTGTCATTTGTTTATCCCAACTTCTAGTAGAGAACTTGTGAGCTCTGAGTAAGAACCTAACACATATTGAAGAGTAACTAGTGTTCATGCATGCTCACATCTTCACACTCTTTTATAGAGCAACATTGTATCCACCTTGGAAAAAGAATTATACATTCTATGATAGTCTTCTAAGGACACTGCAGAAGGAGGGACTACTGGAAGGCTAAATGGGCATAAAGACCAGGCCTTCATGACACATATGTCACACCTCCCTTGCCCTAACTCCTTAGTTTTTTTCCCCCATTTATGCAGAGGGAAGCAGATCAGGGCTGGTAAGGACAGAGCCTTGGTTAATTGTAACCACTGTGTTCATAATTTGTGGTAACATCAACAGAAGTGTGAAAAGAATTCTCGGGACAAATGGATTCTTGATGGGGTGAGCAGCCTTCTTTCCTGTCACATACAATTGGCTTCCTTCATGTGTGAGAGGAAGGTCTGCTTCAGAATGCACACTTTTTTGGTTTTTCTCAATGCACTCAAAGATTGTTTTGGCTCCGTGTCTTGAGACTTCACCTGGTTGTCTAAAAACAATGTGGGAATTCCTTCCTCAGAGGAATCCTTGCTTGGCTATGTTAAGACATTGGTGTTTTACAATCACACCATTCCCATCTCCATGTGGTATGCAGCTTGTCAGTTCATTCCCTCACATTCTCAGTTGGGGATGCTAGAAATTTTATCCCATGGCTACTCCCTTCTCCCTGTTCCTGTGTCAGGAACAGAGAGATTCCTCTCCTTGCCCTGGAACATGGGATTTTCTGCCTTTTTTTTTTTTTTTTTTTTTTTTTTTTTTTTTTTGTAGATGGAATTGAGCTTATTTGCTTCCCTGCTTTTGCAGGAACACAGATTTAAAGATGGAGGAAGGGTGGTGAATGCACAACAGTCACTTGGTTAGAGGTGCTCTGTGGAATCCTTCCATGCCCCTTCCATGTGTGTGCTGTGAAGCAAGGAGGCATAGTGAGTTTTGCAGATCATATCCATACAGATGCAAGAGAAAAGCAGATAACCTGCCTTTCTGGGGAAGATGAAATGGCTGTGTATTCTCATTACTTCATTTTTCCCTAACTCACTCTGTGACAGTATTACTCTGATATTGGCTGGCCATGGAACATTTGAAAGAGCAAAGGTCTCATGAATGGTCTGTGTGTCACCATGGCTGCAGAGTCAACACAAATCATCCTTCCTGTGTTTCCTGCAGCACTTCAGAATGGATTCCAGCTTTAGTGTCAGCCCTTTGATCACACTGTCAACTGAAAACAATCTATTACTAAAAACATAGTGGAAAAGAAACATTGAACAGACATCTGTGTCATTCTGTTTTCTCAGTTCTTGTGGTATGCTCAGATGGTAATACACATTGATAATTGAGTGTGGAAAGTCTTCTAAAAAATTCATATTCTTGAGTCTGCTTATGGACATGATGTTACTGACATAATCAATGGCATCTCATTAGCTTTTAATAGTGAAATCCATTCTCACTAAAGAGTAGATACTAGTGTTAAAAAAGAACCGATCACAGATACCCCAAAGACTCTGTAATTTTCACCTCATGCCCTGGTACTGATGAGAGTAAGCCATGGAATATGAGTTTACAAGGAGAGGATTTGAGAGTCTCCACTTACCTGGAAATGCTCTGGGAAATGATGCTGGTGAAGTGCCTCTGAATGCAGAAGGGAAGAGATGATTTTGGTGAGGACCTGCCAGCCTCAACCTCCAGGGATAAAGCTGATGTTGATGATGGTGTTTTTAATGGTAAAGGTATGTATCCGATTCTTAATTTTAATGGTAAATGGTGTATCAGATTCTTATGTTTAAATGTCTGTCCCAAGTGCATGTGAGCCATTACTCCCTGTGCCATGGCACAGCCTGTGGGTGAGATTTTTCTGATTTCCATTTTGTATTTGAGGAAAACAGAGGGGTTGACTAGTTTCCCTTTGGGGGCACAGCTCATGAGAGAGGGGAGGAGCTTGGATATGAAGTTCCTTTTATCTGCTCCTCACCACATCCTCTCCAGGGGTCAGAAACTCATGCCTCAGATATGTCTGTGGCCTGGAACCAATTTCCTCGCTCTACTCCTCTTTCTTCGTCATGGCTTTTGCCTGGAGCTTGCTTGCTGGAATGCTCATCAAAAGTCCAAGATCCTTCCATCTTAGCCTCAGTGCATAGCTCAGTTTTCAAAAACGTCTCTACCTTTTGACTTCCGGGCAGTATACTGTCACTATTCAAGTAATCCAGGGAATACTAACTTCCACTGCAAATATTCAGTGAGTTCACCCTCATTATGCATGCATGAGTTTTCTCTGGAGAGTGTGGTTTTTCTGAGTCTCAGAAAAGTATTTGACTCAAGAGTTGAAGATCCTGCTGCTGATAACGCTCTCACAAATGAGTACCCAGAGGCAAGGAACATGTCTTCTTCTTAGTTCTTTCTGTGGGTGGCTTTAACAATACTATATTTTTTGAGTGTCTGTAGAGATGGATATATTTACTTGTAGACTGTGATTTAAAGAACAGAGGGTGTGGATTTAACTGTGCCTTGGGTAGAAAACTGTTTCATGAGTAATCTCTCAAAACTACATTGTCTTCATTGAGGAAAGGATATCATGACGGTATGAAAGTTAAGGTAAGTTACTGGAGATTCAGCATGCCTGGGCATGCTTAATGTGGTGATCCATTGCGCACCTTCCATAAGACACCAAATAAACTCCTTACTGCTGTTTCTGATTAAGTGTCTTTGAAAAGGCTCAAAGGAAGAAGTTCTCACAAATTTCCTTTGGATTGTCACAGACTTACTGAAGGTCTCAGAGCATACAACATTTTTCTGTCTTTCTCGAGTCTTAAAGGCTTTGAGCCACTGTTGAAGCAGTGGCAGGTATAGGGAGGTATGACCCTGAAATGTCATTCTCTTTTCCTGTGGTCATTACCCTGGCCCTACCATGGCCCAGGCTTGACAGAAGGACACCCAAAGCGCCATCTCATAGAAATGTTGTGATCTGGGCACTCGGCCCCTGAGGATTCAGACATATGCTTTTTATGTTTAAATCAACAGAAAAAAAGTGCAGCTGTAGCCACTGTTCTGCATAATTGTTGAAGTAGCCCTTTTTCTAGGATGCTCACAGAGTCCCCAAGTGTCAGGTAGTCCTCTCTGTGTGTCACAGGTGTGTATATTAGGTCAGATAAAAGTCAGCAGCCACTGGGCAATGTCACTTGCTGACACAATAGTGATGAATACTGTACATAAATCAGGGCATAAGATTGTGGTTGTTCAGCCACAAAGGTCATGCTTGGCAAGAGGAAGCCATGTGAAAGCTGCCTCAGTGGATGCTTCTGAACTCTACCCCCATGATGAGCCATACCTACTCAACATAGAAAATGTCATTTATAGTCTCTGAACAGAATACTTTGCAAGCTGAATCTTATTGATCCTGGGCCTTTCCTATAGTTTTCATGTCTATCTTTCTTTTATCATTACTAACTGTCACCTTGGTTAAATCACTTGCAAACACTCTCCCCCAACCCCCACAGTATTCAAGAACAGATAGCACCTTTATGACTGCTCCAGACTAGAAATCATCCTGAACGCACATTGCCTTGTAAATGGTCAACCAGTTATGGTTTCAGTGAAGTCTAATTAGCAACTAAAACCAGTAGACTCTGGATATCTGTACCCTTGTGGAGAGCTCTCAAATACATTTGCCAAGGCAAGAAACCTGATTCCAGAGGCTGTATATATGTTGGCTGGAGATATCAGTAGAGCCCTTGTGTAGTGAAGCCCCGGGTTTGATCCCCAGCACCACATAAACCAAGTGTGGAAGTTCATACCTGTCATTCCACAACTTGGGAATTGGAGGCATCAGGGTGGGTAGTTCAAAGTCATCTTCAGCTCTGTAAACAAATAAATGGTTTCTGGTAGTGTTCAAGGGAGACGTGACTACTTCTGGGCAGCACAAAAGAGTGATGGTCTTATACCTTAACTATGGGGATGATGGTTACTGGACTATGCATTCCTGCTTTATAGAACCACACACCAAGAAAAGGCAAGTTTGAAAGCTTAGAAATGGCAATTGAATAACACTAATGGGATGATGGTAGCTACTCAATGCACTCCTAAAGAAATGCTTTGACAGTATAATACATGTGATTTAAATTCTATAAATGGTATGTAAATGCCATAAGATATTTGCTGCCTAGTTGCAGTAATGCTTTGCTTCCTGGGAACCTTGGAGGAAATCCTCAACCCAGGAATTGCATGGTGTCTCACTGTCTTTTAATAACTAAGCCCAAGAAGGAGAAAGGTAGCTTTAGGTTATAATTCTCTGATGAGCATGGGATATTGGAGGAAAGCAGATTAGTTAATAGTAGAGGGTTATTGTTGAGAAATGAGAAAAGTTTGTCCACCAATAATCTTGAAGAAACATTAGAGGGGAAAGAAAATCAATTAATATTTGGAGGTTACAGTTCAGGAAGTGACTAAGGTTTGCCAAGGAATGATCTTGAGGAATAGATTAATCTTAAAATATTTTTCAGAGGACTTTTAGTTGAACTTTTACATTCTATTAAAACATTTTTCAATGTTTAAGTTTTATGTTATCCGTATAAGTGTTTTCTTGCATGTATGTTTGTGCACAACATATGAGCCCCTGGAGGCCAGAAGAGGGTATAGGTCCTCTGGAACTGGAGTTACAGACAGTTGTAAGCTGCCATGTGGGTTCTGGGAATTGAACTTGTGTCTTCTGCAAGAACAGCAATTGGCCTTGGTTACTGAGCCATCCCTCCAGCCTGAACCATAGTATCTTACAAAGTAATCAAATCTTATATGCACTTCCTGATAAATTTTCAGCAAGTTATCAATGGCCAGTCTGAGACGGAGGATAGATCAGCACCCTTTTGGAACCTTCAGTACTCCTTACTCTAAATGCCAATACTCTCCTCATTTCTTGTGTGTGTGTGTGTGTGTGTGTGTGTGTGTGTGTGCGTGTGTGTGTGTGTGTGTGTGTGTTTTGTATTTACATGTTCGTATGGATGGGTATACATGTACGTGCATGTACCTGTGGATGGATATGGTGGGAGACCAGAGGACAATGCCAGGTGTCTTCCTTAATTGCTCCCTACCTTATTTCTTGAGACAGGAACTCTCAGTAAGCCTGGAGCTCATTGATTTGGCTTGTCTGCCTGGGCAGGGAGCTCCAAAAGTCCACTTTTGTCTCCCCTATCCCTCCCAGGTGCTATAGTTAAAGGTGCATATTGCCACGCCCAGCTTTTATGTGTGTGCTGGAGATCTGAACTCAGATTTTCATGGGCTGACTTCTAATAACACATATTAATACTTGTCTGAGTTTTATTTAACTATGTAAATCAAATCACAGACTGTACTGCTACATCTGAATTATTTTGTTCACCTGTATGTATATGGATTCACCTCTTGACACACAAACTAGAGTTATTTGAAAGCAGGGAGCCTTAATTGAGAAAATACCTCTGTAAGATATAGCTGTGAAGAATTTTCTTAATTAGTGAGCAAAGAGGGAGGGGCCAGCCCATGGTTCATGGTGCTATCCCTGGTTCTGGGTTCTATAGTAAAAAAGTCTGGCCAAGCCAGGGGAGCAAGCCAATATGTAACACCCCTCCATGGCTGCATTGGTTTCTGCCTCCAGGTTCCTGCCCTGTTTGAGGTTCTGTCCTGACTTCCTTTAGTAATAAACAGCAATATGGAAGTGGAAGCCAAAGAAACCCTTTTCTCCTCAGCTTGCTTTTTGGTCATGGAGTTTCACTGCCGCAACAGAAACCCAAACTAAGACAGGATGGTAATAGTAATCCATGATATGGTGGCATTGCCATGTGCGGATTCCAGCATCGATGGGTTCTGTACTGTGCTGCAGTTTTGTATGTCTCCACTCTTGTCCAGCTTGGGTAGATAACAAGAACCATTTTGAAAAAGGCTTTGGATAAATTTACACACTTAGCCGGGTGGTCCTGTTGCTCTGTGGTTAGCCCATCTGTTTTACTTTGCTGGACAAGTATGGAGCCATTGGGGCAGAAAGAGAGTGTGAGTATGTGAGGGGTGTTCTGGGCAGTAGAGCAACCTCAGTGAGCATGCCCAGCTTGACTTAGAGCATGAGTGAGCTGCCGATGTTGACTGGAATCATTAAGTCTGGGGTGGTAGCTTGGCCCTTGATTGGCAGGCAAAATAAAACTTTTGAAATTCTTTCCCTATTTATTGGTGAGCCATTAATTACCCGAGAACAGCAAACCCCTGCCTAGGAAGGGTTCTGTAGGCATAGGCAGGGTAGCTCAGCAGTCCAGGTTAGAGCTAAATCATGTCAGAATAACTGAGGAACCAACAAAACACAAGGTGTGTTTTGGTTGTTGACAGATAGGTATGAGAAATGCTGCTCCTTGGGAGATGAGGTGCCTTTGACATGTGATATCTTAGGTAGCTATATGATGTCACTATTGTCCTTTTTAATATCTTTAGTGACTGATTCTTGCTATCTCATTTTCTCTCTATCCCCTCTCCCCTTTCTGGATTAAATATATTTTCCTCCCTCCCTTCCTCCTTCCCCCCCTCCGCCCCTTTGTTTTCTTTAATAAGGTCTCACACTGTAGTCCAAGCTGGCCCGGAATTCAGTCTTTAACTTTGGTTGTCGTGAACTCATGGCAATCTTCCTACTTCAGGCTCTGGACAGATGTGAGCCACCATACCTGTCTTATTATTAAATATATATTACATTTAGAAAAGCATCGAAAGCCCATTCATTTACTAAAGAAATGCAATGACTACTTGTGCACATGTCATTCTTAAATGCAGAGCACACTCCCCACTGTGTTAACCACCCTGCTGAACACTGTCCTGCTCACTCCTTTGCTTTGTATTATAGTCTACATCAGTGGGTCCAATCCTAAACCTGCTGTGACCTTTCAACTGCTGGAATCACTTGACAGTGCTCTGTGATTTCCTTTTCTCATTCAGTATTTGTTCAGACTATACAGAGGGCATTATAGCTGGGACTCACTAGTGTGTCATGGTCCACTGTATGGATAACTCTCAGTTTATTGACCTAATCCATCCTCACCTTTAGTTTCTGACACACTGACCCACATATTGTGGCATGTGTGATAGACTTGTCCATTCATGCGCTGTGTCCCATAACTGAAAGGGTGTCCATAAACTCATTAAAACTTTTGGTTAATAATTTAACGTTTACAAAGACTTGGAAGGACTTTGTGTTCTGTGTGGGAGACACCTCCCCTCCCTCCTCCTCCTTTCCATCCTCCTTCGCTTATGCACTGTGTGTATGAGTGCTCATGTTGTATAGGCACACATGTTATACATGCATGAGGGTACATGTGTGTGTGTGCACACATATGCAAGCCTTGGCCTGCTACTGGGGATTCTTTCTTGATCACTCTCTACCTTGTTCATTTAGGCAGCTTCTCACTGATCTCAGGGCTCACCTAGTCAGTTAGTCTAGAGAACTTTCTTTAGGGACTTCCTATCCTTACCTCTTGATACCCATATGGGTTTGGATGGTGCAAATCCTGGATTTCAGTCTAGTGTGACAAGTACTTCAGTAGCTGAGCCACCTCAGCCCAGACATGTTTTCACATGTGAGTTTTGGCAGCCAGAAGTCATCTGTGAGACGTTGTCTGCAGGTGATGCCTGCATTGCAGCACAGCCAGCTGCATCTCTGGCCTGCTCCATTCATTGCTACCAATAGCCCCCCTCACCATTTGAAAAATAAAAAAATGTTACGAAGCCTTTGTCCCCAGCATCTGTACCTTCTGTACGTACACACACAATCTTGGGCTTATCTCCCTGCTTCAGCCCAGCCCACTGTGGGCAAGGATATTTCCTTTTGTCTTTGGCAGTGCCTTTCTCCTGTCCTGGCATCAGCCCTGTTCTGTTACAAGTGCCTGTTGCTGTGTTCTCATGGATCACAGGCCTCCCTTTTTCTGAATGCCTTCAATCCTTGTTCACCATCTGGTTCTGATGAGACTCCATACTCATTATATTCCTAAAGCAAATAATTTAGAGAAAACAAATTGCATACTTTTTAGACTGGTCTGCTTAAGGCGATAATAGATAAGTGGTAGTGAAGTTAAAATGCCCGTGAGCTATATGATGACCCCATGTGAAATGCACGCTTAAAACATTTCCTTTTATGTGTATTAGTTTTGACCCACATGTGTACTGCCTGGCACCTGAGGAGGCAAGAAGAGACATTAGATTCCTGAGTCTGGACTTCTAGACCATTGTGAATCTCATGTAGGTGCTGAGACCGAATGTAGGTCCTCTGGAACAGTAGGCAGAGTTCTTATCTACAGAGCCATCTCTCTAGCCCCTGAAGCAGACATCTTATAGCACTGATTCTTTGCTATCCATTTGGGTTGTGTTCCAGAAAGCATGTCCATGGTTCATAGGCTACATGGATTGTAGCCCAACACAAAACCCCAAAACTTATTTTTATGATTTTAATTTTTAAATTATGTGCATATGTATGTGTGTGGGTGAGTGCACATAAGTACAGGGGTCTGTGGCGCCCAGAAGAGGCCTTTGGGATACCTGGAACTGGAGTTTGAGGAAGCTGTAAACTGCTCTGCATGGGGAGTGGTATGTGTGGGTCCTAGGAACCAAATGAGTTCTCTACAAGAGCAGAATATGCTCCTAATTGCTAAGGTATCTTTCAAGCCCCCAATCATAAGCTACTTTGAATGTATTCTGTGGATTTTAAAAAACTCAATTATGTGGTTCTTGAGCACAGAATGTGTACATTACAATATTATATTTTGGCGTTGAAGGCTGGACATGCCTTGATAAGACTTTTTACCTGCAAAATAAAATAAAACATGTAAATTAAAAATATTTAATTACCCAGCTCTTTTAAACTTTGTGTGTGAATTCCCCCCACCCATTACTCCCTCAGATACAACAGGAAGCCTGTCCATGAACCCCAAAGTATTATAAAGTTAGCTCTATGTAGTGTATTAGTAGTGAGGAAATTCTTTCAGAGAATGCCTTTTGATAATCCATCATGAAATTAGAAAGATTTGAACCAAACCCAAACCCAACCATTAACTAAATGGGTGCCCCATAAGGAAGCATCTGCAGTGTCAGCAGAGGGATCTTCAAAAGCTAAACCGTGCTGGCTAGCCTCACCTGACATTCTGTCCTCACAGGATTAGGGTCTTCTCCCCATGGCAGAGGCCCTGTTTGCAGGCTCTGTCAGCACCACTGCCTGTCACTTCCATTGTGAAGCTCCCAGTCCTCCTTGGCAGGACCCTACACTTCCGGCACGGAATCCTATCTGCAAGTTACGCTCATTTTCCACAGTGAGTGAGAGATTAGGGCTAAGCTCGCCTGTGACCGTGTCAGAGCCCTGTATGGCTCTGTTTTATCACACTGAAATTCTTCATAGCTGTTAGTGTCCCGCTCCTGTGCAGGAGGTCACTATTTCTGGGTTGTGTTTAATCTTGTTTCCCCCCCTGAAAGATTCTGACACATTCTTCATTTCTCTGATTGTTTCTCAGACTCCAGCTATTCCCCTGCTAAGTTCCTTGCTTTAGCTTCTAGAAACAATGTAACGCTTCAAATACTAAACATAATTTGAGGGAGTGTTATGTAGTGTTTAGACACAAGCACAAGTCTGTGTAAAGCGAATATAACGACACTGAAGAAAATGTTCAGCTAAGGTATGTGGTCTGGGATACTCCGAGGCCAGAGCTTTCTGCTTAACAATGGGCAAGTGTTGCAAGGCTAAAACACATTAGCATTGGAGATGTTGTCCTGAGATGAAAGAATTCTGAAAGGTCCCTTTGAGCGTGTGACTCCAAGGCTACTTAGTGTGGAGTCAGTGTGTCGGGATTTGAGACCATGTTGAACCGCACACTTAGGAGCCATTGCTCAGGACTGACTTTGCAGAGGGAATCTGTTAAGCTCTAACTTTCTGAAGATCGTGCTTTTCTGAGAAACCCACCTCAAATCATTCATTTTCTCACACTTTTCCCCATTAACGTGTAAACTGTGTCCCAGGTACAGGGACTTCTTTTACTTACATCTAAAACTTTACTTATTTATTTCTGTGTGTGTGCATGTGGGGCTCAGGAGAAAACTTGCAGGAATCTGTTGTCTATTTTTTTCTTTTTACCATCTGGGTTCCAGGACTGAATTTTGGTGCTTGAGGAAAGGCTCCATTACCTACCGAGCAATCCAGCTCTGCTTTATTAAAAACAAAAACAAACAACAGCAACAACAACAAAAAAACATTGCAATTTCACAGCTGATTTAAGGGCAAGCAGTGTTTCTTCTTAGTTTCCGTCTGGTAACTGCCATTATTTTAACTCTTGTTTGCTATGAATATTCAGGAAAGTCTGCCGAACTCTTGTGTGTTGTTTTACAAAGTCAGATCCTGGCCACAGGTGAGTGTGAAAGAACCATGTTGATGAATTAATCATTTAACACACAGCCCAGTGGGTGCTGAGTGTCTCCCTGGTGTGGAACTGTAGATCACGGGTAGAGAGTGCAATGGTAAACGGAACAGATATGGTCCATGACTTCACGGAATGCAGAAATCCAGTGGGGCCTGGGTTAGGGTCAGGAATGAAGGGATTCCAGCCCCAGGTTCTAATTTTAGAACTGCTTCACTCTTTTGATCCTTGAGTGGCTTTCATAAATGTGAAACAGGACTGTGGGTTGTGGAGTGGCAGAGCCCAGCTCTGTGCTCCATTCATGTGTTCATTTTTGGAAAGTCTCCTTACTTCCCGCTCCTCGTTTCCTTTATTTAAGTAAAGAGATTAAATCACTGTGAGGTGTGATCTGCAAATGTGAGGTACAGTGTGGCAGTATGCTGAGGAATTCTCCATGTCTCTGTCTCTCCTCCTGTTCAACTTTTACATGAGCCAGAGATATGATCTCACTTACCCACCCTCCCTTTTCCCAGTTCCCTAAAAACAGCAAGAAATGATGATCAGACCCAGTATTAGGAAGCTGATCTCTTTATTAATAGCAATATCATTGGTACAATCATAGACTATGAAATTTCCAAGCTATCTCTTTAAACCAATAAATGATTAGTGTTAACACTAAACATTGCTGTTAAGACTCTAACATCCATGACATAATTCTGATATGTATCAGGCATATTAACTAGAACCTAAGCTGTAGCAGGTGCTCAAGTATTTGTTGAGCCTATGAGTTTTAATAAGAATATTTTTATTTTTCTACCTTTTATTCATTTTTTGTTATTATTATTTAAACACCAATCATCATTTTAATATTGGAGGCCAGATAACTTGGATTAATATAATTATCATTTCCATATCTTGAGCCTGGTCTGTAGTATCTGAACATCATCCGTGTTTAATAACTATTCATGGGAGAGATGGGCAGCTTTGCTGGGCACTAGCTACTTAAGAGCACAAGGTTTAAGCATTTATAACAAGGATGCATTTTGTCCTTTCTGCTTTTTCATGGCACTGCTGTTTAAAGTTATAGACTGTTAATTTAAAATATTGGCTACTTTAACTTTTACTATCAACATAAATATATGGCTTGATTGTAGCAGGGCTCCCTAGAGCGTGAATTAGGTAGGGAGAGCTCATATATATCCAGCTTATTATGAATGATTGCATTTAATCAGCAGACAGGAAGGATTTCTGTGCAAATATTATTTTCCCCAATTTAAATCCTGTTTGTTCAGCATAACTGAAGCAGATGTCATTAGTACAGGAGTGAGAGAGGATTTGAGCTGCTTCAAGTAATTAGGAAATTTGACTAATAACACAGATTCGGAGTAAGGTGATCTACCGAATGCAGATAGTCCAGAGTGGTATTTTGACCAACTTTGAATCATACTAGTTTTGCTATTTAAGACATGATTTTCCACTTGACTCCCAGTTTTATGTTTATTTAATAAAATATAAATTGTAAACATAACTGCCATAGAGCCAAAGCCGAAGGCTTCTGCTAGAATTTAGCTTGCAGCTAAGGCAGCCATTGAAAAGGCTATTTAAATGGTAGCAGAAGTTACAGAGCTACCACTGTTGTGGGTCTTACTTATCCATTAGGATTATTGAATCACACATCCATCTAGTCTTTTCTTTAGTTTTATTTTGTTTTTATGTGTATAAGGGTTTTGCATACACGTGTGTATTTGCTCTAAATGTTCTTAATGCCCACAGCACCTAGAAGAGGGTGCTGAGTATGCAAAAGCAGAGTTATGGACGGTGGTGAGCTTCTATGTGGGTATTGAGAACCTAACAATGGTTCCTTTGCAAGAGCATCGTGTGTTCCTAACTGCTCAGCTATCTCTCTGCCCTCACTGGCCCTTTCTTGAACTTACATCTATTTTTGGATACATGTAGTCACTTCAAACATCAGGTTTAAAAACCATCTTAACTTTGGTCTCTATTACCTTTCGTCTTTGTTCTAGAATGCAAAGTTCTGACTTAGTATAACACCACCTTTGCCTTCTGCAATAGGGCTCCTGTTCCTTAGGCAGCACTGAGTGGATGCTGTCTTCCAGGCACTCTGCTAAGTACGTTTCCTGCCATATGACATTTATCCCTAGGAATTAAATGCCTTTGCCCAGGGAAAGCCATGCTGGGGGCAGGCATGCTTCTGGGTCCACAATGAGTAAGTATACAGTGTATTCTTAGTTGCCAAAATGATGCTGAATTTGAGTCCAGCTGAGTGACGGCTAGTAATATGTTTATAAAGCAGTGGGCTGCTAAAAGATTTGTTGCTTATGGTGGAAACCACTGCCTTAGTTCCTGACCACACATCAGTAACAACTGGTGCTTTTACAATTTAGTGGCTTCCAACCATCATCTACTATAGCATCATGATCTGTGAGACCCAGCCCCTCTCTACTCACTGCTCAGCTCTTGGCACATGGAATGGACTTGTATAGTGAACAGTGGTGGTTGCATCGTTGCCAGAACAGTGTAGGTGATATTACATGATTTGGATGACATGGGTCAATCATTTCACATAGCCTTTTGATTCAATCAAGAAACACTGTCAGCATGAGTCTGACAAGGCTGCTGTTAAAATTTCAGGGCATGCTGCTTTACAGCAAATAGAAAGGAACACCTAAGTCAGTAATGGACTCACTTGTGTTACTCCTGTGGCCTATATCAGACATTGTGCTTCTATACATCTTACAAGGCTAGAGGTAAGTTTACACACAACACTACCACAGACCCCGAGGAATATATTGTGCCCTGATGTTTGAGGTCCCTGCTGCCTCTCCACCCTGGTCTTACCACACCACCTTCAATATATTGAAGCTTTAGCTGATGGAAGTATTATTTGGCATGTGGCTTGTAATGCATAGACCAGAAAACCTAGCTGGCCAGGATATCTTCCTTCTTTCTCACCATCTCTTTCCAGCGCCTCTTGTGGATTATATAGGACTTAGGAGCATTTCTCCTGCTGGTGTCCTGGCATGTCACTGAGAGAAGGGGAAGGTGTGTTCCTTTTCCTCAGCAACAAAGACCACATCCAGGGAAGCTTGTGAAACAAGCCACCTTTGATAGCTGAATATTAGGGTACTTTAAAACCCTGCAGTGTCTGTGTTCTTGCTTAGAAGGAACTGCTGTGATGTTACTAACGGAGGGACACTTCCCATTTTAACCCTGCTGCCTTAAAAGGCGGGCAGAGGCATTCTGTGTTCTTTTTTTTT
>JADRCH010000017.1:4159752-4231703 GCA_019843965.1 Rhynchomys soricoides
CTCTCTCTCTCTCTCTCTCTCTCTCTCTCTCTCTCTCTCTCTCTCTCCCTCCCTCCCTCCCTCCCTCCCTCCATGTGTGTGTGTATGGGGGGGGGGGGTAATTCCCTGACCATGGAATAGTAGCAGTAGCATTGTAAAAATTGTTCCGATTTGTATTTCTGCAGATCATTTTGTTTTTCTTGATGGCAAGAGCAAAAACATTCAGACATAGTCTCCTTGTCATAGAAATGCTGAACAAGGTGAAGTAGCAGTTTTACAGGAGTACCAAATGGAGACAGACTAAGTAGATAAGACCCCTTCCCCTCCCTCCGGCACCTGTGTTCGATATTACTCCCTCAGATTAGGAAACAAGACTGAAAGCTGGGTCTCCAAGTGAACAGGCTCTCAAGCAGATTAACTTATGCAAAAGCCACTTCTGGAGCTTAATAATTATTTACTGAGTGTTCCTGGGTCAGGGAAGGGCTTCTGATTAAGTCAGAGAAGCTATTTGTTCCATAGCTGGTGAAGGTGTGCTTGAAGACAGCAAGAAGAATGGAAAAATACTAGGTGTAGCAGAACTACTTTTAGAATTTAATTCTTAAAAATGAAATTCCCATAAATTGAAGTGTGGGCTAACAGTCCGTCATTTGCAGTCGATGGCTCTTTAAGAGGTCCTGTAAAGGGTAATTTTGAAAATGGTTTCTATTTCTGCTGAAGTTTGCTTTTATAAGATACCTTGTACATTTTCATCCCACGTATCATTAAAACAGCTAATTATTCATCTTTCTAAAATGATAGAGCATTTTATGAACAAAGTACATATAATTATGCATTTGAAATACCATTATGCTGAAATTTTTAAAAATAAATCTCTGCCTTATAAATCAGATAGTAGTTGGGAAGATGGGTGCCTGCTCTTTGTGAATCATGCCTTGAGGAACGTACCTACAACCCACACATGTTTTTAGTTCTGATTCTGAGCAAGCTGAGGGATGAAATTGGATCAACCTTGCCTTGCAGATGCAGCATTAGGACAAACCCGAATTTGTCCCCAAATTAATCCTTAATATTAACTATTTCCCTAGTTAACTAAAGTTGTCACAGAAATATAACCCCTCCAAACTCTCTGAATGAATTTTCTAGCAAATGTCTTTGACAAAACTTGTGTGCTGAGCTGTTTGCCATTAACTTTTTCCCCTGCCTGGGAATTAATTGTGTATTTCCTTCCAGGAAAGCCAGTGAGTACCAAAGCAGAAAGAAGCATTCTAGACTCTTGTCTGTCTTGAAAATAACCCAAGAGCATTCACTCTTTTGGGGCTATTGAGACGTTCAGCAAATATATTTTTCTGGGATTAAAGTACAGCGTTGGGCTGGGGAGATGGCTCAGGGGGTAGAGCATGTGCAGCACAAGGGTAAGGAATTGTGCTCAGACCCCCGCACCCATGTAAAGCAAGACTTGGTGTCATGAATCTGTAATCTTAGAGTTCCCATGGTGAGATGGGAAGTGGAGATAGGAGAATCCCTGGAAGCTATGGGTCAGCTAGCCTGGCATGTACAGTAGTGAACAAGAGACCCTGTCATGAGCAAGAAGGAAAGTACACGCTGATACCCATAGTTGTTCTCTGACCACAACTTTCAAACTCTCACGCCATGACATTCATATGCCTATATTCCAACACAGAAACATGTACAAATTATACACATACATCTCTCACACACACACACACACACACGCATGTGCATACACACACGATGTAAAATAATTGCCATGACTTTTGTGTACTGTCCAGATTATCTGTGGGCTCTGATCTTAGCACTTAGTACTTAACTGTCTTAAGGCAATTTTACAGCTACTGCATGTCAAGAAGCCTTCTTCCATTGCCATGTTGCATATAGGAAAACTGAGCTTTCAGTAGGTATAAACCCTGCTGAGATCTTACAGCTAGTATGTGGCAGAGTTAGGATTGGACTCCAGGCATGCTGTGCCAGAGCTTGTTCTCTTATCTGTCTTATTTGCTGTATTTTCACTGGAAATGAAAAGTAACCTGGTTTATTCCTCTGGTTTTATGCTAAGTGAGTCACTCCTAGCTTCTTTGAATTACCAATAACTAACATTGATGAGCTTTTAACGGGTTGTGGTTCCTCTGGATACTGTATTATTATTATTATTATTATTATTATTATTATTATTATTATTATTATTATTATTGTCAGACCTAATTCCTTAAGTTTAATTCACAGTTGACTATGTGGCACCTGTCCAGGGGAGGAGGAAGTCATTGCATAGATTCATTGATGGTAAAGATTATCTCCAACTTGAAATGAAGAGACATTTCTCTGTGAATGAAAGAAATATTGATGATCCCTAGGACTCAAAGTTCTTGGTCACTAGATGATTCATACCTATCCTTTGACCAAAGGTCCCCTAAAACTAAGGTTCTGGTATCAATGATTCCGTGAGGTGGAGTGTTTGTTAGAAGAGAGATACCACATTTACTCATTGAACAAACACTTTGTCTGTGTGCTGGAAAGTGTATAGAATGAAAGAAACATATGATTGTCTCTGCTGTCAATGGAACCAACTCTCCCTGGTCTAAAGGGTCAAATTCCACTTGACCTTTAAGTCTCTGTTCATCCTCATGGTCCACAATGACTCCCACTGTAACTCCATGGATGACTATATGCACAATCACACTACAGGAGACACATGGCAGATGGGTCAAGGGCAAGTGTCTATTCAGCTCCTGGAACTATCACCTAACATTCCTACTTAAGCATCATTGGCCAGATTTAGGCATGTAGCCATTGCAGTTCATGGACCGCTGGGTAATACTGGTAGCAGTGTGACTAGCTAAAGCCAGAAGAAGAGAGGATAGGTTAAATATCCTCAGCTTGAAAACCTGCAGTGCTTTGACATCCAAAGCTTTTTGAGTACTATTATGTCAAGGAAAAATTCACACTTGACCTCTTCTGACAAATTGCCATCAAAAATGGGCTTAGCTAAAACTATTATATAAGATATAGTCCATATGTGTAAGGAGTACATGAATGGATTTCATGTGCACAGTTGGTTCTGCCCTCAAGGTTTCTCATTATGTGTGTAAATGTAAATTTTACAGAATTGGAGGACATCCACGTCCTCCCCCTTTAAACACCTTAGATAAGGGATGCATAACCACCACATTATGTGAATTATATTGGGCTAAATGTTGATTTTCCTATTAGAGAGCTGCTAAAATTTCTTATAAAAGTATACCAGACTGTATGTACATTATGCACATGTTCATTTGTTTGCATATAAATATCTCATTGGCTATATTTCATTTGTGAGAAAGAATATGAAGTTTATCCCTGAGATTGCATGATCTCACATAACACACACAGACACAAGACACACAGACACACACTCAACTCTTAAGTTGATTGATTTTCTCCCTACAGACATTTTAAAAATATTATCTATCTATCTATTTATTTATTTTTATATGTGTATACTGTAGTTGTCTTCAGAAACACCAGAAGAGTGTGTATCGGATCCCATTACAGATGGTTTGTGAGCCACCATGTGGTTGCTGGGAATTGAACTCAGGACCTCTGGAAAAGCAGTCAGTTCTCTTAACCTCTGAGCCATCTCTCCAGCCCCCCATATAGACTTTTTAACTTCAGGGTTTTTGTTTTGTTTTGTTTTGTTTGTTTGTTTGAGCTGAGTAATATTCCATATTTTTTCTAGTTATAATCCTGTCATGGAGTTTTTGGTTTTGGTAGTGGACAAGTACACAAAATATATTCTATACTGAAGCTGTAAAACTTAATCTGAAGCATCACAGCTTCTGTCCTGAATGCCTTCTCTAACTGGACAGATGTTCACTGAGTTACTGTGTAGATTTGGATCTGGTTAAGCTTTGGTATGCGATATTCTTACTTCCCAGTTGTGGAACTCTGGGACATATCAGACAAGTTTAACTAGAGATGGACCAGCCTCTCTCAACCAGTGTTTAGAGGTAGGCCAAAGTTACACAGACTTCAGGGCTGGCTTGATCCCTTTAAGTGACATCTGGACACAATGCCCTCCCTTTTGTTCTTTGTTTCCTGCAGCCCTTGGTACCGTTTCTTACTTCACATTGCTGTTTCTAGTCTGAGATAGATGAACAAAACTTAAGGTTCACTTCTTGCCAGATTTCTGGTTGTAAAGGAGAGTTACCTTACTGCCGCAGCAGTTCCAGTCAGAAATGGAGCCCACTGTACTGCTGTAGGCCCCTTTCTGACCCTGTTGCCAGAGTACAGATAGGCCGACTAGCTAGGCCTGCCTGTGTGTCCGTGAGCTGAAAGGAAGAGATGTTGGCTTTGCAAGGTGAAATTGGTAACACAGGATGCTGAGTGGGTCATGCTTACTGGGTAGGCACAGTAAGCCTTGACCGCTGTCTGTGAGGTTGCCGCCCCACTGCATTGGGTCCACCCATTCACCAATCCATATATGATAATGTGCAATCCATCTGGGTTTCAATCTGGTGTTATGAGCTTTGGGTCTTGGTGGATATATTCTAAGCATGCAGTGATTGTTAAACTATTATAACCTGAAGCTTTTAAATATTCTTTAACCTAGTGCAGTGTTGTCTAGATAAGAGACCATGTGCTTTGTGACTGGGGAACCGTGGCAGTAGCTATAGAATAACTTTATGTTTTTAAAAAGTTCTTTTCTTTTGTTTCTGTCCTTTTCTTCAAGACAGGGTCTCTCTGTGTAGCTTTGGCTGTC
Organism: Rhynchomys soricoides; assembly: GCA_019843965.1. Lineage (NCBI taxonomy): Eukaryota > Metazoa > Chordata > Mammalia > Rodentia > Muridae > Rhynchomys > Rhynchomys soricoides. The sequence goes on from JADRCH010000017.1 coordinate 4,164,485, forward strand.
ATGGAACTCGCTCTGTAGACCAGGCTGGCCTCAAACTCACAGAGATCCACCTGCCTCTGCCTCCTAAGAGCTGGGATTAAAGGTATATACCATCACATCACTGCCTAGCTAAAAAGTTCGTGCTCATAGCTAGGTGTGAGTGAGAATTCACATTGGACCGAATGAGCACGAATTGAGGAGCGTGGGACTGAGAGATGACTTCAAGGTTAAGAGTGTTCTTGCAGAAGACCTGAGTTTCTAGATTAGTTCTAGTCAGTTAGCTCACAATCAGGTAGTTCTAACTCTGTCTGAGGATATCTAACACCTTTGGCCTCCACTTAGTAGTGTTGTGTAGAAGTCCCATCTCATAAAGCAGGCCTTAAATCCAATTTAAAAAGTGGCTGGTTACTCCAGTAACATGATGCCACTATTGTTCCAGTGGTCTGCTTTATAGGCAGGTCTCTGCTGTAGCTCACAGGGTTTGTACCTGATTGAGAATAATGATTATTTTTCTTCTCTGGTAGCATATACAACACTGTTCAGTGCTACTAATGCTACTCAGTAAGGGTAAAGCTTCCAGCTGCTCACTAGCACAACCTCTCCATACTTGATGACATGACTATGCTGTCTTAGGCAATAGGATCATATTGTCAGGTTGTGAAATGTAACTGATCAGATTGGCAATAGCCTATAGTGTTGGTGGGGGAGGCATTTGTGGGACCCCTTTGGCCAATGACTCAAAAAGATGTAGCCCAATCCTGGTATTATCAAATAAATAAATAAATAAAATGAAATTATGAAATTCACACAAAAGTAGATAGAACTAGAAACAATCACCCTGAGTGAGGTTACCCAGCACCCGAAAGACATTGTATGTTTTCTCTTACTTGTAGATGTTAGCATTTGAATTGTGTATCCATCAGAGCATCCAAGGAGATTGGGTAGATGTTGCGGGAAGTATTAAAAAAGAAGAAGGAATTTATCACACATGTTCCCGCACTACCCCTGGTTCTCTCATCCCTGGCAGGCTGGCCAGCCATGCATTGGCAAGCAATGGCCAACCTGCTTTCAACTCGTGGAGCTCTGACTCAGAGAGCTCCACGATCTCTCCACCCAGCTCGCTAGGTTCCCACTGGCAGGTCGCTACCACACCAGCCCCATGCTTTAATACCCCCTTGGCCTCTGTGGTGCACATCAGGCAAACCCACACTTTGCTCTGTACCTTTCTCTCTGGAACCCAGACAAGCCACCGTGTGAAGGAAAACGCAATACAAACTTAGTTCAGAAACAATAATAACTCAATCGCTGGGCGCATCAACTAAAACCTAATCTTGTAAACCTTATCAAAGTCTGATTCCTCTGGTGGCAAATCCTTGCGGATCCACCATGATACCAGGAGACTCTACTAGCTACATCTTACCTCTCTGCTCTCCGCATTCCAAAAACTGCTCTCCCTCTCTTCTGCTCCTCTCTTCTCCTCCTCGGACCTGGAAGTCCCTTCTTACTTGCCCAATGATTGGTTCTTTTATTCATTAGGGAATTGGTTCACCAGAAGTCACTGGTGTAACTTACTCCTTCTCTGAAGCTCCTCCCACGAGGGCAGAATTAGAATACAAAAGGCCCCAGGGCTATCCACAACAGGTAGATAGTAAGATATTGGGGGTGGGAAGATCTTCCAAAGAAGGGGAAATAGAATATATGAAGGGATGAGGAATAAATCGGAATAAGAGAATAAGTGGGAAGTGCTTGGGCTGGCAGGTTAGGGTGTGTGGTGTCTTATTAGCAAGAGACTGGCAGTCCCATTGGAAAGACATAGAAGTGAAAAACACTAGTGAAGCAGTGAAGATCCCAACCTCAACCCAGTCTGGTGTTGAAGTGCCTAGAAGAACATCATCTCTGTGTTAATCGTAAAGGTGTCTCAAAATTGTTTTTATCCCTCCTCATCAGTTTGTTTAAAGTAAATCTTGTCAGCATAGCCCTACTTTATCTATTACGTGAATATGCACTGTAGTAATGTGCTGAATGTGCTACGTTATACAAATAGAAAGTAAAACCGAGATCAATGTATATAATGGAATACACTAGTTGTTTTCCTGGTGGTCTAGCATAGAGAATATGGAGAGTATCAGACGCTGTCTCTACTTTCTACCTACCAACTGGACTCTTGGTATTGATTAGGTAAAAATGTCAAGTTTGAATTCCATATGGCTGAGGGTTCTTAATTTTTAAATTTTCGTCCTTGTGTGCAAAGGAAAAGCACAAATCACCAAAACCAGTTTGGACTCCACAATGTCTCAAATGTCTAATAGTACCATGCCATTAGAAACATTTCAATTATTGACTCAAAATTGTTTAAAAGGGAGAAGAAAAACCTCAGTATTTAACCCCAAATTGTGATCACTGGCATGTTCTATCGCAAGGTTTTGCTCCTAGAGATGGACTCGTATAGTCTTTACAATGAGATCGGGGTATCACTGTCAGGTAAGGGATTGGCAGGTGATGCTGGCCAGATGCTGGGGACCTGATGGATTTACTGATATGTTTAAGTGGTTGATAAAGCTAAAGGAATAAACTATTTGGACTTGGGAATATGCCCGGTAAGGCAGAACCCTGCCCAGTAGCCCTTTACAATCATAGAGGAGGAGGCTTTGAATGCTAAGAATGTAAATTCATCAAAAGGGGTTGGAACAGAGGCCACAACGAGGGTCCACACCTTGCCCATGTGCTGCATTCCTGCTGCTGCATTAAACAATTCAACATATACTCACTCTGTCCCCACAGGGTCTATGGGTAGTTTTGGGGAACACTCAGGGAGGCTCAGTGGCTCATAAAAGCTCACATTCCTCTGAAGAGGCTGAAGGAGAACTTGAGTCCACTTTGTGGCCCTCCTCATTGACTAGTATGGAGCAAGTCCCACACTCAGGGAAACTTGTTCAGCTACAGGGTCAGGGAGGTGTCAGCCCACTCATGGCCATGCCTGTGGGCTTAACTCTCTGAGGGAGGGGGCATACACCTTCCCAAGTAGCAGAATCTAGCAGTCCTGATAATTGACTTCAAGAATGCATATGAGAAGAACTAGTCTGGCCAGGACTTTCACCATGGGATTGGAAGCTAGGTGTCCCCAGCACCTAGCAATAGCTATTTGCTGAATCAGTGAACTTCACATAATCAGGTTAAAAGGAATCATGCTCACAGAATTAGGATTATCTAGCTAGAGCTCAGGTTCATGGGCCCAAGGATGAGCTCAATCAGCAATTAAAATTAGACACGTTGGACATTTCTCCATGCATGTCATTAGTGGCTTTGTCAGTAAGTCCTCACTTTTAAAAGCAGTCATTCTGGCCACTTGGAATATTCTTTACATAAACTTCCATTCCTCACTAACTCCCACACAGTCTTTCACAAACTGGGCTCCCTTGTCTCTCGAATGGAGTAAAATCTAGTTGTGTTTGTCTCTGTCTATGAGGTGATAATTATAGATTCAGTTGTTTCTAAGAGAAGTGGCCACTCAAAAGATGGTGAGCCAGGCTGAGAATTTGGTAGTCATGTCTCACAATGTGGAAATATCCTGGGTGTGTGTGTGTGTGTGTGTGTGCGCGCTCATGTGTGCGTGCATGCGTTTGTGTGTGTCACGCACACGTGTGCGCACACATAGTTATATAACTTCTATGTTTCTGTCTCACTACCCCCTTTAGAAGCCATTGCTAAACTGTCAATTAGCTGAGCTTTATTCTGTCTATGTAAATATAAAACATGTTTGCTATGGTTTCTTCTATATGGTCATCCTGTGTTTGCACTGTTCTATTGTACAGGTCAGTATTATTTTTTTTTCCTGATAGACTATTATAGAAGATACTTTAAATGATGCTGTTATTGTGGTTAAGGTATGAAGCCTTGGTGGGCTTGCTAGCTAGTCACTTTAATTTGTCTCTGGGATGCTTTACTATTAATTGGAAGGATTTTCCCCTCTGGTATTGCAGCCAGGGGCTCGTCTTGTGCAGTTAATTAGCACGATTATGCCACAGCTCCTTTTGCTCCTGCACAAAGGTTTGCTCTTGTTTTTATCAAAAGGATCTTTCTCCCCGAGAATGTTGGGACCTGACAGGCTCTGAATAGGAAGACCACTTATTTATTTTTAAATAGCCACCACCAATCTTTCTTGGCTTAGAAAAGTACATTTGAGCTTTGAAGACATATTCCAAAATGAGAAATACGTTTTCTTTAGATGCTCTTTTTAGCAGATTCTGTGCTAGTTGAATAGGCGGTTTTAGGTTAACAGAGCAATGGCTAGGGGACATTTTGATTGTGTGGATGAGTATGCAATGTTAAGAAAATAAGCAAAGTATCAATGCTGCTTGCTCGATATTTCTGTATGTTTATAGGGAATGCTGGGGGCAAAACGGAAGAGGAAAGATGCTTTATGTTTGGGGGCTGCTGAAGACACCCAGGAGAGCTGATATCCTGGATTAGGTGACTGTGGTCCCTTCCTATAGTTGAAGTATTGTCTGATAGGTCTCCTTTCTTGTAGCCATGTGATGAAATTGATCATCTGTCCTTTCCCTTAGTTATTGCCACTGGAAAAAATACTTTGGTGTTATTATAGCTTCAAGGAGAAAAGCTAAAAGAAAATTGATTTTCCTAAGCTCATCCCCACTCAGGCAAGTGTGGCTGCCCCATACATTCCCTGCGAGGTGCTTTGTGGATTTACATATGCATGCTGAGCTTATAAGTCTGAATCAGTCTGTAAACCCACTTTGGAATCTGACTTTATGATTTATACTTACTGCACACATATGCTAGCTACTTTGCTGTTCATTTTACATTTTCAAGGAAATAAGGTAATATGTTATTGAACTTATATTTTATTAATTAACCATGGTCCTATTTTAAAAACTAGATTATTTAGGATATTTTGAAATCTTTAAAAGCCTTTGTATATGTGAATTTTTCCACTTTGAATTCCTTGGACAATTACATGTCAAAGAACTTTCTGAAACAAAGTAAATAACTTATTTTTAGCAATTGGATATAATTTTATTAAAGGATAATAACAATAATACATTTCTTTATGTATTTCCTGTCATGAATATGTTTTTAAAAAATTGGACACTGTAGATATTTTCTACCTCAATTAAAAATTATTCTATAGTTTTATTCATATCAATAGTTTTATTTTTTATGGAACTTTAGTAGATACATGGCGTTAAATTTTATGGATTATTATAATTTAGTGAGCCAGTTTTCTTTCTTTTTTATTTATTTATTTATTTATTATTTATTTATTTTTATGGTTTTTTGAGACAGGGTTTCTCCGTATAGCCCTGGTTGTCCTGGAACTCACTCTGTAGACCAGGCTGGCCTTGAACTCAGAAATTCACCTGCCTCTGCCTCCCAAGTGCTGGGATTAAAGGCGTGCACCACCGCTGCCCGGCTGAGCCAGTTTTCTATATAGAAAATAAATAAACTTCTAGGGTCTTTTGGGGATGACACGAGAATATGACACAGACCTTTGTCCTGTGGCACATCCGGTCACTTGTGCAGCGTTTTTGTCCTCAGGCTATGCACAGAGATGGCCAGGGGCCTCAGGACCTCTGTCTTTGGTAGGAAGGTAAACACAGTACTGAGGCTTGCAATCAAGAGGAAGGATAAGTAAGATGCCTTTCCCGAAGCATGATGGGCTCAAATGTCCTTTTTTTCTGTTCCCAGAAGCTAAAATCTTTTATTATAAGCTTGTGCAAAAGTCTGAATAATTATAATTAAGTTTGCTTCCCATACTGGATGGTAATAAAAGCAAACATAAACATCTATTGGGGTGATGCTCACTGTACATGGGAATTATGAGCATTGCTTTATTTAAGCTTCACAGCATCAGTCCTTAGGAGGGAAGGCTTTCAATATCAGTGGTGCGATAGATATTTAAGGAACACGCCACTACTTTTATAAATGGATAAAAAGCTGTATACATCTCTTCCAGGTATGGAAACCCAGGCAGAAAGAGGTTTATTATTTGTTCATAGCACAGAGTTGGCAAGATAAGCAAACTAAAGCCACACCTAGGGAAAACAGGAATGCTTTTATTCTTACCTACTGATTGTCATTTAAGCCAATAATGGTGAACAGAGTGAGTGCCTGGACTTTAGAAGTAGATCTCATGGGGAAAAGACAGAACCCCGATGCCATGGGCATGCCCAGATGAGACACAAGGAAACACACACAAAGAAAACCAGGAGGAAGAGTTGGATTGTCACTTCAGCTTCTCTTCTGTCCCCTTGTCTTTGGATAAGGGTAGGGTACAATGTCCATATCTGGTCTGGATGCTTCTTTTGTTAATGGTTTGGGTCATCTCGTCTTCCATACCTTTCCCATAACAGTGTTTCCTTACTAGTAACCATATTAGATATCTTCAAGGAATTTAGATAACATATAGGAGTCATTGGTTGTTTAGACTGAGCTTTTTTTTTTTTTCTTTTTTTTAAAGCAAATCAAGTGATTTGTTTTTATCTGTGGAGAGTTGGGTGCCATTGAGACCAATGGCCTCTAGTTGTTGGATATATCGGCATTATATTCAGTGGTGATGAACCACGTGTGACATAAGGTTTCAAAAAGAAATAAGTGATTTGATAAAAATCCCTAGGATGCAATCAGCCTAACTTATTTTAACTCAACTCCTAATGACTAGAATCCTGTCACCTCTTGACTTTCAATTACATGGAGTGTCATACCGTGCCTTGATTATATCTGTGCAGACTCACCTCCTAGTTTGGTGGCATTTAGGATGCCATGCGATGCAGGTGATGGGTCTCATCAGGATACTAAATGCTGCGTGCCTTCTGGTTTCCCCCACAGCAGTTCTGCAGAGCATTCTGGGGCCTCCAAGCCTCTGTTAAGCTCCTCCACTATGACATCACGCATCTTGCTACGCCAGCAACTCATGCGTGAGCAGATGCAGGAGCAGGAGCGCAGGGAGCAGCAGCAGAAGCTGCAGGCAGCCCAGTTCATGCAGCAGAGAGTGGCCGTGAGTCAGACACCAGCCATAAACGTCAGCGTGCCCACCACCCTTCCCTCTGCCACCCAGGTGCCGATGGAAGTCCTTAAGGTATGTAAGTGTTGCCCTTGTGTTTGGACTGAGCCTGTCCCTTCTCCACATTCTAGGTGTCACATTCACTGGACTGTGTCTTTGCTTGCATTGCTATTAGTCTTCTTTATAAGCATCGCTTCCAGTGGTTCCTATAAGGCTTTGAATTTTCAAAGGAGTATTTGAACTAACTGTAAATCTTATGGTAGCCTGTGAATGGTGGAAACAGTCAACATTTTCATGACCAATCCAAAATGAGATCTGATGTTTGCTCTAACAAAGAACAGTTCTCTTTCTATCTTTTGGAAATGGTTTCATGCATAAGAGTTACCTGAAAGAGTCCTCCTCTAAAAACCCATGTGTGCGTCTTCATAAATGCATTCCAGGCCACACTTTAACTTTGTTCTTCAGTTAGCAAATGCTGCTGGCCCTAGAAGCTAATTGTTTTAGAAAGTCTCTTCAGAAAGAGAACTGTGGTCAAGCGTTCTGTCTGTGCCTTAATAGCCAGACTTCATAATCCCTTTACTGAAGTGAGCTGTCTGCTTTGGGTCTCTTTGATTTCTGGCTAGAGTGGAAACTGCAGGAGCTTGTTAGCATCCTTCTAGCAGAGACACATAGCTTCCTAATTACTAGAGGAAGTTGCCTAAGCATAGAGCTCTGTCTCCTGCTTTGTCTTCCATGCCACATGGGGAGTTGCCCTGTTTCATAAACATTTCAATTTGTAAATATGACAGGTTCAAGAAGACTAGAAGTAGGGAAACATCCATACATTTTATTTACTTTTTACCCAATCACCTAATTGAGCCATTCTGAAGAGCCAAGTGTTCCCGTTCATTAAGCAATGTGAACTCCACATGCTGCAAATTCATTGTTGGTCTTTGCTTTTACTCTTGTGCTAAAAAAAAAAAAAAAAAATCTTCCCTCGCCCCTACTTAAAGTTTATTATTAAAATAAACAGGAGTGGTGTGCAACACTCAGGATCTGTCTGTGATCTTTTCCGTGAGGAAAGGAACTCTTTAAAATCCAACTTTAAAGTAGCACATAGTTATTTACAAAGATTTTAAAATGTAACGATCCTATTGTAGAACTTTTTGATAGAGAAACCAGTTGAAATTTTGCTAAAGCAAAATGACCCAACTGGTTTTACATAAAATTTTACTTTGATATGACCAAGATTCTGAATATTGCCACAATTATGACTATTCTGCCATCCTCTATCAAGTAAAAAAAAGCTTTTAGCTATAGAATAAACTCTACATGAAATCTCTCTGTTCTGCTTGAGTAGAGCCAATTGTTCCTATGTAAGTTGTAACAGATATATGATTTAATTGTTGTTTTCTGTTTGCAAGAGCCATGGTCATTTTGTTTACACTTTATTTAAACACTGTGACTTTTATAATAACAAGTTGCAAAGAAGAATATCTGTTTTATAAACCATAATCTTAACTTTGTTAACTAAAAAAACCACATTTTAGAGGCAGTGACATGGATTTGAGTAGAGTGGTTTACATCCAATTTGAAGGTAATGCTTAATTGTATTGAAGTGTATTTACTTGAAATGAATTTTCCTATAAGAGGAGTTATACAGGGTGGTAGAGAATTCACCACAAAATGAATGTGTGGAACATCATTTCAATATTCTACAAGAATTTGTATAATTCTCAATGTTTAGAATATTAATGTTTAGCCTTATTACAGTTGACATCTATATAAAATAATCTGAATAATTTATGTACGTTCCTCTATACTCTGCTTATCCTAGTAACATTGGATTGAACTGCAGTCTCCCCACAACTAAAGAGTGCCAGAAAAATGCCCTAAGTTAAAGCAAAAATAAGTTATAAAAGTTAGAAGACATGACCTGGCCAAGAGAGCCACCGGTTAAATTTGCTTATTGTGCTCCGAACAGTTGTTACCTCTGTTTAACTGGAGAGTGTTAAATAGAGGTATCTTCTTGGGCTGTATAAGAGAGTCAACCGTGTCCCGTGAATGAGAAGGACTTGTTGGCCTACCAGGCTGTCCGGAGCTGAAAGCCATTTAGACAACCTTAGGTACTTTTAAGCCAAAGACCAAATTAAAACAACTTCATTCACCCGAGGTAATATTGTAAGACATTCAACCATCGATGTTAGGGCAAGGTGATTTCTTGAGAATGTTTGACTTTATAAAAATAGTTTCCTAAGTCTAAAGTATGGAATACTGAATGAAGAAGGGCTTCACACACACACACACACACACACACACACACACCCCACATGTTCTTCTTTTCTTTTCTCTTTTGTGACTTTTAAATCATAGATCAGTTTCATGGAGTAAATGGTTATAGAGAAACAGTTGATTTGATTAATCTTGGACAATTTTATATATTTCCAGAACATTTGTAATGCAAACATAGGCTAATTGTATGCATTCTGATGTGATATACTGCACTGATCACATTTTTCTGACAGTATAGCCTTAGTAAATTGTTGATTTCATTTTTATAGTTTTGAGTGGCAGAGCCAGTGTGTACCCACGTCTCAGTGAAGGCAGGCAGCTGAGGAGGTGGCAAATGCCCATTATGTCTCTCCATTTTCCAGTGCATTCTTACAAACACGCTGTAAGAAAGGCCAAAGTCTAAATTTCATAAACACACAAAGTCCCTGTCACCAATAACCCACTATCAGAAATTGAACTGCTCGTTTTGACAGGTAAAATCAGTGTTTTCAGGCACTTTCTCTGGCAGCATTTTACTTAAACTAGGGAACTCTATGAAGCATGTTTAAAAATTGTTGACATCTGAAAACTTTGGATTCATTGGAATTCCTATTAGAGAGTGGAAATTCCCGTCATTTCTTCCCCAGTACACACCATTCTGTAGCCTCTGTATTCTATATTGATTTCATTAATTTATGCATTTAATCCTTACATTGATTTTCATATTGGATAGCATGGAGTGTTGGGTCTTATTGTGGGTATTTGCACATTAATGAGGTGTTCACTTGGTTTCTTAAGAACAAGTTTAGCAATTTGAGATGGTAACTCGAGGAGGCTTCTTTACCATAAGTAGTGATATTAGGGGTACATAATAGAGTTTTCACAGTGGTGAGCACATTCTGTGTTTCAAATTGTGAATTAAAAAATTTGCTAAGAACTGTTTATAGGGCATGGGGCACTTTCTTCTATAGGTAGAATTTGTCTGCAGGTGAGCCATAAGAACTAAGGCTGAACCTGATATAAATAAAATCAGAGTCACTAGGGACAGAACTTTAGCCATGGTGGGTCTCACATCTACAGAAGCATCACAGTCAGAATGGGGATGGACATGCACACACACACACACACACACACTCAGAGAGAGATGGATGGACTTGGTGTTCACACACTAACTGAGCCTCTCCTGTCACTGGCTCATCTCTCTGTCTGCAACTGATTATTGGAGAAGCTGCTACTATAATCTGAGACTGTCAAATCCTTCAGTTTAATTCCCTGTCATCTTCTCCATAGATCCAGGCAGTGCGGAGCACAGTAGTAGTTTATAATTGATATTCATTTCTCTGTTGGGAAACTTGTAAGCTCCTCGTCCCGACTCTCTCCTTTCTTTCTGTTAGTTTAAAGATCTAAAGGCTAGCTGTTTTTTCTGCTGTACATTAAATTTTCCCTTCTCTGTTTTGGAGGAAGTGTTGAGAGATGAAAAAAGAATTCTTTTGAATTGTTACTTTAGTATATTATTGAGTTTGAAAAAATTCATTTTAAATATCTCTCGTTTTTTTTCCAGATCATTTCAGGAATTGAGCAAATTGCTTACCAATTATAATGTTTTCTGTCCATCAAACCTAGGCATGCATTTTCCAGGACCCTGCATGTTGCAGCCTTAACCTGGGCATTTAGAGGTGGTTATCTCATTAATGCTCTGCACATTTAAGCAGAAACTCTTGTGAGTGCTCCCGATAGACTAGTCCATTGTGCATGGTACACAAGCACCTTAGCTATATCTCAAACCTGACATTTAACTTTTGTTCCTGAGTTATTTAGCTAGTATTGAGAAACCTGAATCTCATCAAAGTGGATGTTCAAGGCAGGAAAGACCTGGCCTCTCTCAGGTCAGCTTTCGTTAGTCTCCTGAGTCAGGATCCGTAGCTGTCCCCAGAAGATATGACCTGCCACATCTGAGGAATCCTCCATACATTTAAGCCGGCAGTCAGTGTGACATACGTGGACTGTAAGCCCCCATTTCAGAGAGTTTCATAAATATTGGGGTCCTTGTGATTTTGCATAAAACTGTATGTCTTCACGACCACGTCATTATTTAGAGGGAGAAGGAGACTCTGATTCCTTTTACAAACAGCCCCTACCCCTCCACCCCACAGGGACTTTGCCTCCCTAGAGAGTCTTAGACTTGTTCGTTGTTACTCATAAGGTAATTTTCCTGATTTTTAAGACCTACTCAGTGATTTTTAGAAATTGGAGACTGCGCTTGTTATCTTCCAACAGATTTCCACAGCTGGGGGTAAAAATCCACCAGGAAGCCATAGCTTCTAAGTTGTCCTGCTTCCTGTAGGAACAGTGGCCTTTCTGCCATTTCCCCTTTCCAGTGCCATCATTGCCGTTCACAGGAGCACAGCTCAGCTAGATGCAAAAGGCAGTGCTGGACATGTAGCTATGACCCTGGATATTTCCTCTACATTGTGTCTACTTTTGAGACTTCACAATCCCCTACTCTTCTCTGGGCTGAGTGGGACTCTCACTGGTCTCCAAAGCCAGTTGGTGGTTCTGGTATGAGCAAATGCCAGCTTGCCTGGTACTACCTGGGAGTCATTCATGTCCCATGTTGCTTGGGAACCCCTGTGAATAGGAAGTTGCTAATGTCAGGGCTAGTCCAAGAAGGTGTTCCAATGAGCTGTTTTAAAGGCACCGTCCATATGTCCATATCCCTGTTCTCATAGTCTCTGTCTCCAGGGCTTCTGTCTGTGATGAGTAATTAGCAATTCAGTGTTTGCTAGACAAGGCCTTCCTGGTTATATTTGTTATGTAAGCATTAAGCAGCAATAGTAATTACATTACTATCCACAACAAAATATCCAGCCTTACAAATTAATTTTATTTTTCTCAAAACATCAAAACATTAGCTCTACTTGCACTTTTACCTGGTGATGTCAGAAAAAATAAAATAAGGATGGGATTCTCCTTTTACGACCTCAAGGCCAGGTTTTTGTTTGTTTGTTTTGTTTTTGTTTTTTAATGTGACCTGGGGGTTAATAGGGCCGAGGACTTTGATTAGAATCTTAGATTTCTCTTTGGTTTCTTAGATTGGGGCTAGCTGGGGGCAGTTTCGCCTGGTGAATATGTTAGCCACACAGCCACTTATCTTAGAGTAGACAGGTCTTTAGTTCCTCTCCATGAGCCACCTGGAGTCCCTGCAGGTGACTTGAGTGAGAGGAGGTGCCAGCTCCCTGTTTCTCACGTTATTGTGTCAAAGGAAGATGCAGTTGGCTTCCTCTATCACAATTCCCGACTAGTTGGGGGGTGGGGGGGCAATATTGTAAGGAAAGTATTAAGGGATGGGTCTCAGGGTGAAGCCAGTACCAGGGAGGGGGTACCTTAGTGAACTCTACACTGTGATTTCCCTTTAATGTGATGAGGCCTATAGGGCATACATCCTCAACAAGGGTAGCATCATACCATTAAGGAAAACAGAATTGGTTCTTAGCAAAAGTGTCCAGGGTTAGGAGATGGCTCAGGGGTGAGAATGCTTGAGGTGCAAGCATGTGGATCTAAGTTTAAAACCAAGGATAACACATACAAAGCTGGGAATGGCTGTATATGACTGTAACTCTTGGTCATGGGTAGGCAGAGACAGGGTGATCCTTGGACTTGACGACGGTTAGCTTCACCCAGATTCACCTAGAAACCATTGTCTCTCACTGTCCAATGTTTCAAAGGAAAAACACAGAGCAATGGAACAATGCTCCTGACACCCTCTTCTGGCCTCCATGCATACAACAGGTATGACATGTGACATCTACACACACACACACACACACACACACACACACGCGCGCGCACACACACACACACGCACACACACACATACACACACGCACACACGCACACACGCACACACACGCACACATACACACACGCACACACACGCACACACACACAAACGCGCGCGCGCGCGCACACACACACACACGCGCGCACACACACACACACAGATGCCACAGTTGTTTGTTGTTCTCCACAGCTTCAGTGTATAGCTAGGAAAGCAGTGTGAGTGTGTCTGTTAAAGTTTTGGGAAAGTGAGGCAGAAGGAGGAACAGACAGGAGGAGGGACACCTGAAAGGTCTCAGGCTCACTAATGAGGAAAGGTTGAGCAACACAGCTGCCGAGTCCTCAGAATCTCCCCCTCTCTGCCCGTTGTGCTTTGAGAACATTAGCCAGGATTCCTGTAGACATGGCTTCTGCATTCTGGCTGGGCCTTGTGTCCCCCAGAACCCTCATTACAATCACACTCGTGTTTAGCATGGGGCTGCGGTACTGAATACCACAGATACAGGATGCTGCTCTCATTCCTGTTCTGTGAGGCTGTCATTAGCATCCCCCATTTAACAGATGCATGGACAGGCATGGAGGACTTAGATAGGCCTGGTAAAGTCATAAAAGTCTGAGGCATTATCAGGATTGGAGCCCAGGCAATTGGCTACTTATAGTAGCTAGTATCTTTCTTAGATTGAGCAATCCTAGAAGCTTCTGAAGAATAAGATAGCCGAGTTCAACCCCTCAAGTGATGTGGCTACATATGAGCTGATAGCACACATCCATTGCAGACCTCCTGGCTATGGCTTATAATGTTGGTAGGAATTACTTTGATGTTATGGAAGAAGACAAGACTGCTTCACTGGCTTCTGGAACTGATTGTAGCCATATCTGGGGACAGGTTGAAAACTTGGCAAATTGTAGCTCATTAGTCTCTTAACAGTACCGTTAATATATAGGATTAGCCCAGGTAGGCAAACAGGCATATGGAGATTGCTTCTGACCTCTGGTCATATTGTTAAGTCCACATCCTAAGCTCTTGATTCTACCCTCTCTACAAGTCCAAGCATGTCTTAGTGACCACCAAAAACAATGCTTTTAAGTAAACTGAAAAGCCAGAGAGAAATAACAGTGGAATCTGTTGGGCTCAACAGAAAGCTGCATGATTTTCACTGGGGATTAGCCAGGGCCTTCTCTGTTGAATAATTCAATTTCCTTCCCTAGTCTTCAAGATACATTCGACCTAGGAACTGACTGTGTTCTTCTATGTGAGAATTCTGTCTCACTACACTGACCATGATGGTACTTTTTGGTTTAGTTACTGAGTTGCCTTCATGAGTGAAAAAGCAGTAGTAGGGACTTTCCTACAGCAACATCTGAAAATCTCAAGCCAGGATCTTTATATTCTAAGGGTCTCAATGGCTCAGCCTACTCCGGTTCATGTACTTTGTCTGTCTCTGTATTCAGAGATTCCTTGGTGTGGTTCTAAATGGCTTTTATTCACTCCCCATAGGAATTTCCCCCTGAAGTCACAGTCGCTGTTGTTGCTGTTGCTGTTGTTTCTCTTCCCGTCTCCTCCCCTCCCCTCTGTATCAGGACTTCTTGCATTTTCTTAGCACTTAGAATCAGAACTTCAGATCTGCTTGTTTTTCTGTTTGCTTTTAAGTGAATGTCAGCTGTTGTAATGATTATATTATTGCCCAGCGAGGTCACCATCCCCTTCACAAATGTTGCCTGTTTCATCTCAGTTAAAGAAAGGATAAGCTTGAAAGGCTACTCCTGGATGGAAGTGTGCTTTAGAACAAGAGAGGATTTGGACAAGTGCAAGCAAAATCTAAATTTAACTTCACCCTACTAAAATAAATGGCTGGGATTTGTGTTAAAAATATGTAAATTAGTATGGCAGCTTTCTCAAGGTTATAGCTGCAATCGGTACTAGAATATTGGCTCTCGTTCCAAATGTGTCTCTTATTGCTTTTTTGAGTATCAGCCTAAACTTGAAAACTGTAGCATCCCACATGCGTCTCCCAGCTTGTCAGATCTTGTTTGTAGTACTGTAACTATCTGAGAAGATATATAGAAAGCACATAAACCAGGATGCAGGTAACATTGAATGTTCTAGAGAGTTGTTTTAATCACTATTTTTTAAAATTGATAATACCTGGGGAGGGCAGGGGCCA
Source organism: Rhynchomys soricoides (assembly GCA_019843965.1). NCBI lineage: Eukaryota > Metazoa > Chordata > Mammalia > Rodentia > Muridae > Rhynchomys > Rhynchomys soricoides. The sequence goes on from JADRCH010000017.1 coordinate 4,179,737, forward strand.
CTGGAGAGATGGCTCAGCATGTGAGAGTATTGGCTGCTCTTCCAACATCCCGAGTTCAATTCCCAGCAACCACATGGTAGGTCACAGCCATCTATAACGGGATCTGATGCCCTCTTCTGGCATGCAGGGAGGCATAAAGTGTATGTATGTACATTTCATTCATATACATGAATTAACATTTTTTTTTAAATTGATCATAGTAGAAGATGGTCTATATGATTCCTCCTGGAGATCTTGGGGATGTTGCTACGGTTGGATATAATAGTAGTCAACTATTATATTATATTATATTATATTATATCACTACTATCCCCTTTAAACTAGACTTGTGGTTTTCGAGTGTTGGAATAATAGCTCAGTTGGTGAAGCACGTGCCTTGCAAACCTTAGAACTGAACTTGATCCCCGAACCCTGGCCTGTAATCTCAGCTCTGGGAAGTCAGAGATAAGAGAAAAGGACAGTACCAGGCAGCCCAGCTGAACTGGTGAGTCCGGATTCCAGGAGAGACCCTGTTACAAAATATAAGGTGTAGATTGACAGGGATGACAGCTCATGTTAACCTCTAGCCTTCACATGAATGTACATTGCATGTGTATCCACACACGTGTACACACATGAGACACAAAACCTAGGAGACTGGGTTCCTGTAGTCTTTACATAACTGAAGTGGGTGTCTTTAACATACTTTACCTATGAGTTTGGTGAATTTCTAATCACCTACTACTCTCTGAAGAGCACACTGCTTCTGATGGGTAGGTCTGTCAGACTCACATTCATCACACAGTGCTTGAAGTTTTCCTAGAAGCAAGATAAAAAGGTTCATGGACCCTGGCAATTAAAATTGAGCAAAAGGAATCTAATCATCCAGTTGTGAATAATTTTAGTGTTGTAAAGAAGCCTAAACTAAAAGGCACAGTTCAGATTGCCCCCTCCCTTACCATGGCATACATAACTTGGTCGGAATCTCCCCTGTTGGCCCTGATTTTTATATAATTAAAATTTACAGGCTGGAAATTTTGTTGAGACTTAATTAGAAGTGACAAACCAGAGACATTCCTGCCAGTTAGGAAAGGCTTAACAAGTTCTTATTGGCTAACTTACAAATATGTAGCATTTTTCACACTGCCTAAAGGTGACAAGATCAGCTCTGTTTTTCTAGTGAACTAGTAAAAATTAGATTAATAAGTACCAGGCAAAGAACCCTTTCTTTTGTCTTTTTTTCCCCCCAAAGAAATCTTACCTTTGAGTACTTCTGGCTGTAGAGATTGGTACCTTAATTAGCCACATGCTCCTTTTACCTCCCGGGAAATAAGTACAGGCTAAGACTGGGGATCAAGACACGGGCGTACATTGCCTTAGCGCACGCCGCCAAGTATTCATCAAGGAATGTTGGTAATTAGTCCTGCCTCTTTCAACTCTGGCTTATTTTATAAAACCGGTTGATTTAAAATAATGCCTGCTGATGTATTGCCCACACGTTTCAAGACGGGGACTTGGCTCCTCAACAAAAGCGAGATTGTACAGGGAGGGAAATGTGCCCTCCTGGTTTTGTGTTTTCACAGATTCTGAGAGTCCATCTATGTCACCTATTAACTCAGGTGCAATTTCCTTTTACCCCATTCAGCATTTCATGGGGCCTTCTCTTTTTGCCTTGATGGAAAGAATGGGGGAGCAAACTTAAAAAATAAAATAAAATGCAAGCTCCCGGGAGGTCGGGGGGGTTGGATGGAAGGAGCTTGTCAAAGTGTGTCACCTCAGTGTGGTTTGATGGAATTTAATTCGAATCCTTCATCTGGTGCAAGCTGCAGTAATGATCTTCTCGTATTGTTAAATGCTTGCTGATATTTATGGCAGACAGACTAATCTCAAAAGATTGAGTTTCTGGGGTGCACAAGACCTTGTGATTACAGACTCATAGCATGTGTAGTTAACTGTTTTAGAAAGTAATAACCTGAATGTCAAATTCCCACGCTAAGTGATGTATTTACCATTATGCTTTGAGATGTGGCCACAGAGCTGCTCTTGAAAATCAGGGTTAGCCTGAGCCCAGTCACACACAGAGTGACCATGGCTGTTTTCTCCTTAGACCATGGTATCCTCGTCAGTAAACTATGGGCAGTAAAGTCTGCTCTGGGTAGTCTTAAGAGGTGAATGAATGATCCACCCAGGCAGTATCACTCATCAAGTGAGTTGAGAGTCAAGCTCTGACTTCAGAGCCTTGAGTCCTCACATGAAAGAATAAAAGGAAACAGACAAAGTTAATTTCAATATGTTTTACACTTCCCAGTATATCTAGAATGTTGTTATTTCAATCTACTACATGAGAATTATCTGCAAACCTTTTAAACACCCCCTCCCCATCATTTTTGTAATGAGCCTCACACTGTCCTCAAATTTGGGTATGTTATTTCTTGTCTCCCACACATTGTAGTTTGGAGTTTCATCTGAATGACTTGACCTGGGTTTGGATCTTTTCACTCAAAAGAGTACATTCATTTGCCAAAGTTGTCTTAATCCTGTAAAGAAGATTTCCAGTTAACTGGACTGGGGATGGTTTAGCTGGGGCAGAGTGTCATGCAAACAAAGCTGAAGAGCCAGGATCACTCACTAGTAATTCACAGAGCCTATGAGAAGCAAGACAAAGTAGTATGCATCTCTCTTCCCAGTGTTTTTATAAGGAGATGGTGGGTGGGGATGAGAGAACTCTGGGAAACTCACAGCCAGATAGACAGGGAGGCAACAGCAGGAAGCCCTGTTTGACAAAGGTTAGAAAGTGAGAAGCAAGCATTGAGGTTTTCTTCTGAGTCTACATGTGTGTGGTGACATGCACACACCTAAAGTCGATCACCTGAACACACACACACACACACACACACACACACACTTGAGTGAACACATGGCAGGGGGGGATTTAAAACAATCTTTCCCAGTAACTAAATTGAATATTTGTTTCAATTTAGGTCTACATGAGATATAAAATTCAGCTTCTTCTTATGACTTGGCCTCAGTCCCCGGGCTCAGTAGTTTTATATGGCCTGTGATCTTTGGATTGAATAGCACAGATCCTAAAGGACTTAACACTGTGTTGAGTACAAGGAGAGTCATCAGGAAGAATTTTACTTTATTGGTTATAATAAATTTATAATGATCCATGTGGGGAGACTGCTTACTTGATAGAGTGATTGCAGGCATGAGGGCCTGAGTTTAGTTCCCAGAACCTAGAAAAGCTGGGTATGGAGCATGTACTTAATAATACAGAAGGTCAGATAGACAGATTCCCTAGGGTTTTCTGGCCAGCCAGCCTAGACCTATTAGTGAACTCTAGGCTAGTGTCAGACTCAGTCTCAAGAGGTTGATAACCCCTGAGGTACAAAACCCAAGGTTAATCCCTGGCATCTGCATATATTTACACATGCATGTGTACCTACATATATACAGTACCTGCACACTCATGAACATTTACACACTTAAGAACACATCTGTATACCCACACGTACATTCACAATTTCCAGTGACTTATATTTATTTAATCACTGAGCACAGTAATTATCATCACCCCTAAGCTGCAATCTTACACCTGCCCATATGGAAACGATTATTTGTTAGTTTATTTTTCTTAATTTTGACCCAGGTTCACTGTCACATATCATGCCCCGTTGTCATTTCCTGTCTTTTTTTGTTTTTTTAAACAAACCAAACCAAACCAAAACAAAAAACCCCAGCTCCTGTAGGAGAGAGCAGTGAAGAGACACCCTCGCCAGAGGTGCCAAGCTCTTTCCATTCAGCCATGAGTGTGGAGGCAGCTCTTGACCTGTTGGTCACACATCTCACTCATGCTCTCAGGCCAGGTTCCTTGCCAACCTACACATGTCACACTTTCATAGTGCTTACCGAGCCTGCGGAAGATGTCTGCACCGCAAAGCATGCATGAGTGTTTTGTGCGCTTAGTGAGGAGACACTGAGCAGTCAGACGAGGAGGACAACTGTCTCTCGTTTGTTGTATAATGGGTGTTGGAGGGTGACTCGCTCCACAGGAAAGGCATTGAAAGCCTTTCGTGTTGTATGGAGTTTAGGATGATGTTTATTGTCTTTTCTCAGTGACCCTTGAGAGTGTTTTGAGAAATTTTCAGCTGGCCCATAATTCAATAAAATAGGTCTTTTCTTATTCACCAGGGATCCTAGTTTTTTCTGTTCTCTTGGTAATTCTCAACCATTTTTAAACCAGAAATAACTTACCTAAGGTGATAATTTATTTTAAGTACCTTCTTACTCCTAGTGTAAAGAATGGGTCCATTGTATTGGGATTAGTGTACTGTTGACAGGCTTGCTGTCTTCCTGTTATTCCAAGAGCGTACCAAGTCTCAGTCCACTTACAAGTATGGAAGCCAAGACAGCAAAAATGTTCCTGATGCCTTGGCTTCAAGAGAGAAAAGGTGTTTTCTTCAGATTTCAGGATTTCATAGGTTAGGAATTATGTGTAGGTTTGTTTGTATGTCTCTATGTTAATTATTTATTATATAAATTATATAAATATATAAATTTTTATTACTTAAAATAATATCTAGTCAACCTTCAGGTCACTGTCAATTTTAAGCTTCCTGGTAGCCTCTTGGGGATTGTTTTGAAAATTTAGAGCTAAATTTTCATCTCAGTTTATTAATTGACATAATCTTGATAAGGCTACCGTGAACATTGGCAAATGTGCTCATTTTCTGTGGCACTTGAGGCCTCTCCTGTTCGTAAGGCGAAGACAGACTGACTACTGTGAAAGGACTCTGAATCCTCAATAAAACTCCCCATTCAGTTTGACTGGAGTCTGAATGCTCATGACTTAATGGCCAGTCCCATCTCAGTGATTCCTGGAAGCCTGTTCAGAGACCCAAAGGCCCTGCATCACCTAGAGCCTCATTTAATAGCAGATTCCCTCCGCCTACCCCACACCTCCTGGGCCATTCCAAAGTAGGTTTTGGAACTCTTTCAACAACACCAAAAAGAGAAGAAAGTAGAGTCAACCAGGTCTCTTTCCTGGAGGGCTTCTTGGGTCCCTTTAGAAGTAAGGACCCATGATGACCCACCATCAGGGTTGTACCAGGCAAAACCAAGAAGAGAAAGAGAAAGCAATGGTGACCAGCAGCAGGAGTAGATCTGACCAGTAGAGGTTGCAAAATTCCCAGCAGCTATTTAGGGTATTTTAGATGAAGCCATTATCTGCAGAGTTGATTAACAAGAATAAATTAAACTTTCAAATTTAGAGTAGATGACATGAGGGTAATTAAAAACTCCAAAATTCATACTTAAGCTACAGAAATCACTGGGCTTTTGAGAGAGCTGCAGAAGGCAAATGAATCCTTTTGATCACACAATTTGTGAATTCTGTAGAGCTCTTACACACACACGTCTCCTAAATGTAGACACTATTGTATTTAACAGAATACAAATTAACCGGTAAAGAGCAAGTGTGGGCTTATCATTGCTACCTCTAGTAGGTAATTTACATCAAGGTCACCAGGCTTTGTACCCTCTGTGGGTTAGGAAGCACATCTAGTGAATTTATCCATCATAGTATCTTTCAGGATTTCTTCACTGCCTTGGGAATCTACCTGCTCCTCTTCTGTAAAAAGCTGCTACTTCCTTAGGGGAACTCCCCTCCCCTTTTTAAGTTTGTACTTCGGAAATCCATTCAAAATATATATATTTAGTTGAGTATAACACAAAATCACCTCTGTTTTGATTCTGGATAGCATCTGGCCTTGGAATTCTGCTCTCTGATATCAAGGGTCTGTCTTTCTAGGATGTGTGACTATGATCTAATAGGGTGTTTCCTTGTCACCGGAGTGCTGACATACACAAATGTTTCTTTCTTTCATTTTTCCTTCACTGTCTTAGTTCTCTGTTTCAGGTAGTAGATCCAGAACACACAGCCAGCATAGCTTGCTCTCTGGAAAATGATTGCTTAATAACTTGAGAAGCACCATAGCTGCAGTGAGATCAGCTCTTTCTAATGTTGAAGTTCTTTGGTTCTTTACGGAAATGTGTGTGTGTGTGTGTGTGTCCATATGGGTATACATACATGTGTGTGTGTGTGTGTGTGTGTGTGCGTGTGTATGTCCATATGGGTATACATACATATGTGTGTGTGTCCATATGGGTATACATACATGTGTGTGTGTGTGTGTGTGTGTGTGTCCATATGGGTATACATTCCTGTGTGTGTGTGTGTGTCCATATGGGTATACATACACACATGTGTGTGTGTGTGTGTGGAAAAGAAAGCACACCCTGGGGTATTGTTCCTTAGGAACACCACCCATCTTTTTTACTGAGATTTGATCTCTTACTGGCCTGGAGCTCACTGAACAGGCTAGGCTAGCTAGCCATCTCACCACAAGGATCCTCTTGTCTCTGCTTCCCTGGTACTGAGATCACAAAGGCATGCCACTGTGCTTTCTGTGTGGGTAATGAAAATCAAACCCAGGCCCTCATGCTTGTACAGTGAACACTTCACAGACTAAACCATCCTCCCACCTAGGCTCTGGAGTCACTAATAAAGCTTTGGAAGATGCACTTGTCTCAAGTGAGCCTCTGCTTCCGCCAGGAAACACTGCTTGTTTTTCACTGCTTGTTTTTTTTTTTTTTTTACCTCCTGTCTTTCTTCCTTACACACAAATTATTAAAATGAATAAGAATTCATGGGAATTGGGGATATGGCTGGTATGCCTAGCTCTTTACAGAGGTGGTAGGGATTTGAACTCAGTATCTCATACCTATACAGTAGTTGCTCATACCTGCTGAGCAATCTTCTAGACCCATTAAAAGATTTTTCAGTCAGTTTCTTTGAATTGCATTTCAGCAACAAGGACATTTTCATTCTTAAAATGTGCCTGGCTCTTCAGGTTCTCAAAGCAGTAAGAATTGTGGAAGGTGAATTTTGAGATGCCTGGCCACAGTTTTCAATCTTCCTCAAAACACGTAATAGACTCTTTACCTTGAAGTCTTTAAAGTTGTTTTGAAGATTAACCGCAAACAGGATAATACACACAGAAAATTCTAGGGGGCATAATAAAAATCTGAATTAAATTTTCAAGAGAAAATAATAGAGATGTTGGGCTATCAAAATGCTTCTGATTCAGAAATCAAACTTTTGTTATAAGTCCAGAAGCCATTGTCTTGATTCTGCAACTCATGTTAAATATGAACAATCATGCCCGAACCTGTTAATACTTAACTTTTTAAAACATTATTTTCCTGCAAGTAGAGATTCAAAATACATTTAATTACAGCCTCTGGTTAGGCCCTAGGGTCTACGGTGTACACCCAGCCAAACAATGGAGACAAATGGTCTGTGCTCTGAGAATTTTCAAAGTTATTTGACTTAGAATTTCGACAATATGTTTCTTATGTGGTCATGCACAGCTACTTTGCTTCCTCCCATCTAGACTGTATGTGCTTTGATTCCTTGTGTTCTGGACTTGCCTTGCTTCACCCTCATTCACGTCCATTTCTTTCTCTGTGTTTAAGTTTAGCGCTACCCAACCCTGACCACCATCTCCTTGTAATTTATATACAGTTTGAATATATTTATATACACTTTTGTTTGTAGTTAGCTTTTCCTCTTTGTCTTCCATTCTAGAAGCATGTCACCCTGAGTGCTCTGTGGTCAGGAGTGCAGACTTGATGGCCTCTCTATTTGTTCTATAGCCTTTTACTCTACTTTCACCATATAGTCCCCTTGAGATAAGACCAGAAGCCATACCGGCCCTTCTGTAGCCTTCTGTGGATCTTGCAAAGGTCAAGGTTTTACTACTGTTCCTGCAGCTGTGAAGTCAAACACGAATTCATGGCACGCCCTGCCTCAGCTAGGACCTCAAGTGTGACCTTGGGGAAGTTCTGGGGCTTTGTCTCCAGGTCTGGTCCAAGTAAATGAGACTTCCCTCCCACCATTGACCTGGGAAGAACCCACCCCTTTTTCCTTAAGGGGCATCCACCTCCAACAGATGAGTTGCGTCAGTGAGAAGACAAAGGCACTAACAGACTTTAAAAACTCTCCTCAGAAACACCAGGTTTGCTTTCAGTGTTAGCTATATGTACCAGTTGTTAAGATAAAGAGCAGAGGTGTATATTTCAGCCTCCCTGTGGACTAAGTCACCCATTTCTCCTTGAGAGTGGCTACAGGTGAGTGAGAACATCGCTTTTACTTACATTGAAACATTCTAATTATTTTTTATCGAATTGTACTTTGCTAACTATAATAAAATTAACACAGACTATCACTCACTGAATTCTTAACCCTTCCCTGACAGTCTGTAAAAATGAGAATGATCAGGAACATGCAAAGCACAGGTGACCGGTGGTCAACCCAGCTGCCACCGTTTCGTGGGCAGCGGCTTCTAAAGCCCCATATTGACTATTGAATTCTCAGGTTTACTAATTCTGTAAAGTAAAACCACGTCTCTAGTATAATTCATGGTCACAGGACAGTCTTTAACATTTCTAGGCAGAAACAAATACAGCCTGGAGTGCTCCTTTATGTTGTATGCCACACACAGTTTGCCCTTTACCTTCAGTTTTATGGGAACAGGTTACATACACGCCAATTTTTGTTGTGTTACTAAGTGTTTGTGTTGACCACTATTTTCCTTAAGGCTTCCTTTCTGGGTGATCTTTCCAGCCCTCCCCCTTATTTCTCAGCCTTGGAGAATAGCTTTATAGTTGCTGTATCTATTCTTCCGTCTCTCTCCTCCCTCCCTTTCTCCTCTTTCTCACCTTTCCTTATTCAAAATGTGGAATTGCTCCTCCTACTTTAGATTCCTTGTTCTAGCCTTAGCCTTAAACATAGGGCATACTCAACACAGGGCATACTCTTTAACCAGATCTCAGTGTAAACTTCAGCTTCCTCATCTGTTAAATGGACCTGCTGGACCCTCTTGCATGTGGCCTACCTCACAGTGGTCTTGATTCATAATAAGAAGGTTATGTTTACTACATGCTAGTGTCTTGAGGGTGCATTCGCTATGACATGCTAATGTGGGGAGCAGCCAGGGATAAGCTTGATCATAAAGAGGAAGTCTTAGCTGGCTGTGTGTCCATCAAACGCCTACTCCTCCTGTGGGCTCAATAAGGCCTGGGCTGCAGGAGCTTTAAGGGCAGAGGAAGCAGCCCTGAGGTGTTTCCTTTGAGAGCACAAAGCAGTCCTAGGGAGGCAGAATACAAGATCTAATCCTGAAAACCATATGCACACTGCATGATCTTCTTGGTGTCTGAACTGTGCAAGTGTTGGATTAAGGCCCTCTAGGAAGGCAGGTAGATGTTTAACCAGGTGCTGCTGATTTAGGGGTTACTGTTTGCTATTATCCGTGCTCTGCTTACAAAACTCCATGCCCTTTTGAGGGACTGCCACCAACCTCCCTTGTTTCTATATGCCCTTTTTTCATGGACTAGAATTCTTGCAGAACAGTGCAGGTTTTTTTTTTTTCAGAACTGTATAGATGGAATTAGAGCAGAAATACCAGAGCCAGTATCACAGTTGAGGAAATGAATGAATTAACATGTAAAGGAGGAAGGCCCCCTCCTGGTTGCCTTGAAGCACAGTATTAGACTTAGAGGAAAGACAGGATGGGTGGCTTTTGTTTCTCCATCCATAAGGACACTTGGCTTTGGAACACACAGAGGAGTCACACAGCTCAGCCTCACAAGGTGAATATCATGCTTATGTTCCCAGAGGGCCTAATGTTGAAGAACACAGAGGGTTGTGCCACCAAGGCATAAGATAAGACATAGAGCTCGAGATGGGTAGAGTGGAAGTATATGTTCTGGATGTAGGTCAGAGCAAGGCAGTGGGACGTGAGACCAAGAGAATATTGCACAGGGCCGATGCTTGGGTTGTGCCAGATGCAGTAGATGTTGAATGCTTTGCTTCTCTGCTGCACCTGTCTTTACCAGGTAAGGGATGTTTGGATAGACTTCTGTAGGAGGTGGTGCATGCGAACCATTGGTTTTATAGGAATAGAATTGGTGATCAAAATTATTTAGGCAATAAAAGTATTGATTCCAAAATTAATAAGACACTAATAGTTAATTTAAAGAAAAAAAGGATAAAATTAATAGAACCATGCTATATGACAAGGAAGGAAGAGAGCCTTCTTTGGTGGGGATTTCCACATAGAATGATGTTGAATATAGCAGAGTCTATAGAAGGTTTTTTCCAAGATTGGGCAAGCAATGCCTATAAGTTAAATTCTGCCTTCCACCTGTTTTTATAAGGATGCTTTCAGGATATAGCTGTGCCTACCTGTTCAGAGATGGCCAAGGGATGCTCTTCATGATTAGTCTGTTCTTCTGCTGACTGTTTTCTACTGGTTCTCATAATACGATTGAAGAGTCAATGTACCAAACGAATCCTTATTGACTGCCAACAGTATGAGGGCAACACTCTTTTACTGAGGATGCAGATAGCAAATAGATTTTGATGTCCCATTATGGAACTCAGTGGTAACAGGATATAAATGTTAAATAAATAATCACAGAAGTGAGTGTGTAGTTGCAGATTATCTGACAGGCAAGTCCCATAGAGCTAGTAATTGGAAGATTTGTGTGCAGAGCATAGAGCTAGTGATGGGGATTCATATGCAGAGTCAGAGAAGGCTCCCTCATGTTCACTTGTCATGGGAAGAGAGAGAATTTTAAGCCAAAAAAACCAACCAAACAAACAAAACAAAACGTATGGGCAAAGTCCCAGTGGCAAGAAGGAACAGACATAGAGCAAACAGCTATACATTCTATAGGGCGGTGGTACTCAACCTGTGGGTCACAACTCTTTTGTGGTCAAATGACCCCTTTCACAGAGGTCACATAACAGATATCCTGCATATCAGATATTTACATTAAAATTCATAGCAGTAGCAAATTTACAGTTATGAAGTAGCTACAAAATAATTTTATGGTTGGGGCTCATCACAACATGAGGAACTGTATTAAAGCATCAGCATCAGGAAGGTTGAGAACCACTGCTACATTGATGAGAAGAAAGGCGAAATTAGAAAAGTAGAGACCTTGAGGGGAGAATAGGGAAAGCCAGCAGCAGCTCTAGAGCTATGTCCACTCAGCAGCATAATTAGCGCTTCAGTCTAGGAAGATTGTTGTGGAGAGTGTTGCAGAGAATGTTGCAGGAGAGGACATGAGTCCTGGGACTCTGGAACCCACCAGTAGAGCATAGGGCAGAGAATAGAGCTGCCAACGAGATGTAGAACCCAGGAACAGCACACAGAGAGCCCTGGCTGATGGGAAAATGAGAAGAGCGGATGAGGCATGAGAGGCTGAGGCTTAGGCAGGACCACTGAGTCGGTCCCTGTCCTGGTCCCTTCACACAAAGCAGGTTGAAGAAAGTGCAGCTGCAAAATTATTGAGGGGTGGAGAAGAGAAACTGGAAACAAGCATATATTCATTCTATTCTTCATTCATTCATTCCGCAAATCATCATCGTATGAACATTGTCTGTATATTGGGAATCTAAAGGTGAGAAAAACCACCCGAAGGCTTTGTTATCCTGGGGGTCTCTGGTAAGTAAGGAGATGGTTACCTATTTAGTCTCCTGACCATCATCCAAATTGCTGAGAGGCCAATAAAAGCTATAATCAATGGCAAAAGACAGCGAAGGTGTGTGTGGGGAAAGGGTTAAGAGGACTCGATCGCCTATTGAGGGACTCTGGAGCTAGAAGAGAGAGACACTGAGTGTGTGAAGTGTGTAGAAAGTCCCTTTCAAGAGACTGAGCACAGCTGGTACCTGAGGTGTCAGAAGATGCCACACTCTCCAAGGTGGTCAGTAAGCAGCAAATCCAGAGCATCATACAGCAACTTAATGATAAATGTCTTTATCCCTACAGCAGTGGGACACCCTGGAGAGACAAGGGCAGCCATAGTAAAGTATGTTGGTAGAGAGCATGGACCTGCTGCTCCTTTCTGGTGGGATGTGAGTATATGGTCCTTGAGAAGGTTTCTCATCTGTTCTTCATTAAAGTGTCAGTTAGGATACAGTCTTAAGGCTGTTTTGACGGAAGGAGGCTTCTTTTGGAACCTCCTGAGGTAAACTCCTGTGAGAGAATGGTATCCTCTGGAGACTGTGCAAGTTGTTATTGTAGGAGCCATGAGTTTCTGGGCCCACCAGTGTCAGGGAACAAAAAAGGAGAGAAAAACAGTGACTTCTGAGAGGCCTGATTTTCAGTGAGTTTAATTTTTATTTTCTATATATGGGTGCTTTTCTTGCTGAGTATGTCTGTACACCATTTTATGCCTGGTGCCTGTGGAGGCCGTAAGAGGCTGTTAGATCCCCAGAAACTGCAGTTAGATGGTGGTGAGTTACCTTGTGGATGCTAGAAATCCAACTTAAATCCCCTGGAAGAGCGCCTGTGCTCTTGACTGACTGCTGAGCCAACTTTCCAGCCCCAGGGCCACTGACTTTAAGTGAAATTTACATCTGAATGTTGCCTCCTAGCAGAGTTTTCCGGAGAGCCCACTCCCTATGAAAGCTCTTCCTGTAACTCTCTGCTTTCCCTCTTTTCTGCCCTGATTTGAGGATTCACGTAGATTTGAAGTTAGCCATTCCTCCAGGGTTCCTCCCAAAGGTTTTTGCATGCAAAAAGGATCTCTGCTGGGTAGAGGCTGAAAGGAAAGTGGTGGATTTTCCCAGAAGGTACTGGCTGGCCCTGGTTGGGAGGTGGGAGGGTGGGGTGGGGGAGGGGCGAGTGACTTTGCTGCCTTGCCCCAGTGTCAGTGGGAGGCTGGGCCTCTCTGCTCCCAGATAATGCTCACCTGCCCACCCTGCGTCTGCTGGCTATTTATTTATTTATTTATTTAGCATTGACAACACGTTTTCTGTGGGAAAATTAGAATTGTGATTCGTCCCTGTTGCTGATCTTGCCCACATCATGCTTCTAACTCCCCATTTTGTTTCAAGAACATCTCATTAATTAGTTTTACAAAAAATGTGTGGCACAATTACTGGAGTTTCTTTGCCTCCCTCCTGGCCCTGTTAACTAAACACCTCCCACATCCTGTTCTCTGCTCCCAACCTGATTGACTCATGAGGTGACACTGGCTGACACTTGGCAAGTCAGTGACCTTCTTTTGGAGCTAGAGTTGAGAGAGCCGATAGGACCTGAGACAGTAGATGGATGAACACTTGGGCCCAGCCCTGTCTCCTCTGCAGAGGAAGTCTCACCTTATCCTATACACAGTACTGTCTAAAATTCCTGAATGTGGTCCCTATTAAAATTGAAAAAATTATATCCTGGGGGAGAGATGGGTTGAAAGACTATTAAGCATCAGAAGCAACCCTTTGCAATCTTCCAGAAAAGTTGTTTTAATTTTAAAAACACCCCCTAACTTGTGAGGGTGAATGAAATATGTGTGAGGCTACTTGAGCTCTTTGCAAAGTTGCCTCAGCTTAACTTTCTAAGATTTACTTTTAATTAAAAACAATTGTGTGTGTGTGTGTGTGTGTGTGAGAGAGAGAGAGAGAGACAGAGACAGAGAGAGAGAGAGACAGAGAGAGAGAGACAGAGACAGAGACACAGAGAGGGAGGGAGAGAAAGATAGAGGAGACAAGGGGGGGGAGGGAAGTAGAAGGAGCTGGAGACTAGAGGGAGACAGACACAGAGAAAGAGAGAGAGAGAGAGAGGGAGAGAGAGGGAGAGAGAGAGAGAGAGAGAGAGAGAGAGAGAGAGAGAGAGAGAGAGGTATGAATGTGAGTACAAGGTCAAAAGTGTTAGATCTCCTGGAACTGGAGTTACAGGTGGTAGTATGTGCTGGGAATAGAACCTGGGTCCCTGGAAGAGCAGCAGAGACTCAATCTCTGAGCCATTTCTCCAGGCCCAGCATACGTTTTTTGTGTGTCTAAGACTTGGGCTTTTGCAGTAAGCTCAATCAGTCCTCTCAACCAGCTCCATAAAAGAACTATTGATTACAATGATCAATTTAGTTATTGAAAAGTCTGCAATATTCTTAGACTTTAGTTTTTCATTACAATCTCTATTTTATTTTTTTATTCAGAGTGTTTAAAAAGGTGAATACTGTACTATTACTAATGCAAATGTTTCAGGTCTTACTTTACCCTGCTCCTTTAAGACCAGGACTCCTGTAGCCAGGCTTGGGCTTGGGCTTGTTATGTAGGTAGTAGCTGAAGATGCCCTTTGACTTCTGATCTTCCAGCCTTTGCTTCCCAGGGGCTGAGATGGCACGTACCATCACACCCAGCAGAATATAACTTCTTTTTTAATGTGAAGTTTTTACTATTTCTGTCCTCCTAACGATTCCATAAGTTTCATAGATCTTCCAATTATGGTGGAAGCCCTGGCGCCATTATGTTCTGATCTGCCTTTCACCCATGACCCCTTCCCCTCTCAGCCCCACAGTTTAGCTTTCTTTAAGGTTGTCTCTGTCAGAATGCATTTAAAATGAGTGGAGTCTGAACCAGTGAAACTGGTCTGTTCTTTACTTTTTTCCTCCCCATGGTTCATCGTCTCATTTCATGTTTGAGACAAAATAGCTAACTGGTCCCAACCTCACAGTAGCTCCATATTTTTATGTAAGTTATAGCCAGGCTAAGAAATCAACTGATGCAGTATTCTGAACAGTGGCAATTAAAATAGCCTTGCCTGTATGATTCCGAATTCTATATGAAAACTTGGCCGATACTTTAAACGTCTATACATGTTAAATGCTGACTGCAGCCTCCCCTCCCTGCCTCACTGACTTCTCCAGGCGTAGGTGATAACTGACTCTTTTAGTCCACAATACATGTACCGTGCAAGTGGAAGTGGCCCTTACTGGGAATTGCCCTCAGTTTTGCACACCTGAGAGTTCAAAGGGAGAAGGAGCTCTGTCCAGTCAGGCAAGGTGGTAGCAAAGGCTGGTAGTAATACAACTTACTGGACATGTCTGATGGGCATTAGAAAATAAACTGAGGGTGGCTCCTGACAGGAGAAGCTGGACCTTACTTCTTCTATACCATATCCGGCATGTTATTTCTCTCCTTCTTCACGCCTTCTTTTCCTCCCTTCCCCTTCCCTCCTCTCCCCTGTGTGTGCGCGTGCGCTCGTGTGCGTGTGTGTGCGTGCGTGTGTGTGTAATCTTCAGCCTCTTAGGCTTACTCAGGTTTTCCATTTTTGTAAACCTACAAGGCCACAGCAGCCAGCACCATACTTAGTTACGGGCAGTCTAGTTTGAGCTTCTTGAGAGCACAGGCTGTGTGTGTTTGGTACCCGACTGTATCTCTAGAACCTCCAGGAAAACAGAAACTTTCTGTGGACTCAGAAAAATCTTCCCTGAAGTTGGATCCATCACTCATTCTTCACCCCTTGGGGATTTTTTTTTGTGTGTGTGAGGAAAGACCTGGCTGTCCTGGCTTTGTGGATGATCGATGTCTTCCTCCACAGCAAGGGTTACACTGATGGCTCTTAGGATATTTGGGTCTAAAATAGACCCCTTTGAAAACCAGCCTGCGGCTATTTTTTGACTATATGTATACAATGCTCTTTTGATCATCAGACAAAAATACTACTTTTAATTACTGTGCAGTTGGTAGTTACACCCCTAGACTGTGGAATGCTGTCATGGTTCTGTGCACATTCAGAACTTTGTGTTTGACTCAGTTTTATTAACTCTTGTCATTGACAGTTTAAGCTATTTTCTTAAAATTGCTTCCAAACCACTTCAGTGCATACTTTGTTTTTAGAGAAAATATGAAAACACCCTCAAATGGGTTCAAATTTGAAAATCAAAATAAGTTATAGTACTTTATTTTATTTTATTATTGTTTTTACAAAAAAAAATTCAAGAATTCTGTTTTCCATTGTATTTCATTGTTTCTAACTTTATTTGTAGAGATTTTAAACTGTGGAGTCAGCTTTCCAAAAGGGTAAGAACTATAGTTTTCTTCTACAGTTGATGTGAAGCCCTGTGTTGAGAACTCAGCGTTTGGCTCAGAAATAGGCTTTCTCTAGTCTATAGTTCAAGTTTGTAGCTGAGGATGGTGATTTCCATGCTAGCTAATCTCTGGGGTGCTCAGCTCTTAAACAGAAAGCTAGCTAGGCCCAGATCTGAAACTTGAGAATGGCTTGCTATCTGGAGCTTTACAAAATTCAGATAGGTTTCCATACTACAGAACCCCCTTTTAGAATATTGAATTGAGGAGTTCAGGGTCATTGAGTGAGTTTTCTATTGAATTATTGATGTTCTTCTATGCTGGACCAGCCATCTTGCCAATGGGTGCTCATGAGAATAGATAAGAGTGTTGACCGGGAGTTCTTGGTCTACTCAACTATACTCCATCCATCTCAACTGCCACTAAGACAAGACAGGACAAGACAAGACAAGACCCAGCCCACTTTTAAGGATGGAAAGCCAACTTGCTGGGACAGCATGAGGACTTGGGCTCATATGCCAACACTACTGTAGAAAAGCTAGCAAGCATCCCCCCACCCCAAGCATACACACCTCCAACCAGATCATAGATGAGAAAACAGCAAGAGTCATCATTGCTAAGGGCAGTAGTGCTACTTGGCCAGGTAGCAGCCTTGTCATTGGGAGTTTCTTTATTCACCTGGCCTAATCTGGCGTTTTCAAAATGAGTAACAGACAGAAGGGGTGCTGTTTGGTTGCTAACTAATTGCTAGTCAGTCATCTTTCCCAGTATCCACTATGGCTATAATCAAAAACATACTTTCTTTCTGTTAAGCATGGGTGGCCTTGTACTACACCCTGTTTTGGCAAGTGTTTAGGTAGCTTTGGAGCAAGTGGCACAGAGATTAGATGGCTCAGGTTCTTATCCTGCTGATCCCAGGTGCTGGAGCTTGATCTTAGAAACAAAATGACCTACTTGGTAAGGGCCCCTGTTTTCCTGCCTGGGGAAAAGCAATGCTGCTGACCCGAGGCTGCTGGAGGGTGGTGTGATACAGTGTCCATGTAAGGATGGATAAAGTCAGCACTTAGCAGATGTCACTAACTGCCATTGCCTCCTCATTCATATCAGTACCAACACTCAATGACACTGGGGGAATAACCTGCTGTGTTCAGAGTGAAGCCATGTTGTTTGTCACTTTTCATGAAATTCTGTCCCTGTTTAGAGTATCTGAGAACTTACTATGAGTCATAAGAGGCCCCAGGCAGAGGGGGTTATGCACAAAAGACAAAGCATAAATGTTGAGTTAGAATTAATATTTCACTGCTTTTTCATTTTTTTAGTTTTAAAATATTTTACTTAAAAATTTTAATTATGCCTCTGTATGTGTGCCTGTATGCCTGTGCCTGTTTGTGTGTGTGTGTGCTTGTGTATGTGTGTTTGTGTCTGAGTCAGCATACGGACACATGAGTGCAGGAGCCTGTAGAGATCAGAGGTGTTGGATCCCCTGGAGCTGGAGTCATAGGCAGTTGTGAGCCACCAGACATGACTACTGGGAACACAACTAAGGTTATGGAAGACCATGAATGCTCTTAACCACTAAGTGATCTCTAACTCTCCCTTGCCTTTGCATTGCCCCACATTTAACTACACCAAAGCTGAGCTGAAGATGTGATCATTTTTAGGTTTTGTGTATTTGCCTATCCACCATCAACCACTCTGAAATCAACCTCGGAAATGCCGTGTGCTCCACATGTCTCTGTCTTGCTTAACTAATTTTTTTAAAATTTAGATTTATTTATTTATTAAATGAGTGTAGGTGTTTTGTCTACATGTATATATGTGCACCACATGTGTGTAGTACCCCTGGAGGCCAAAAGAAAGCATTCCATACCTTTGGGACTGAAGTTACAGATGGTTGTGAGCTGCCATGTTTGTGCTGGAAATTCAACCTGGGTGCTTTGAGAGAACAATAGTGCTCTTAACTACTAAGCCATCTCTCTAGTCTCCTACTTGGCCAAATCTTCTTCTACCAATGAGGCTCCTGCAAGCTGCTGCTTCTCTGTGAGGCTTTCCTTGCCTCCCTCTTCTCACTATTTCCTCTCATAGAACAGTGCTTATTTGACTAGGGTCATTGACTCTTTGTGTTGCTATGATTAAATCATCATGGGAGCAAGTTAAGAGAAGATTCATTTGACTCTGTGTTCCATGGGCTACTCCATCCATTAGGGTAGGGAAGGCATGGCAGCAGGAGTGGGTCAGTCCATTGCAGCAGAAGTGTGAGAATCAGGAAGCAGTAAGACAACTGAAGTCTTTCTCTCTGTAGACAACTCCTGATTTGATGTATTTCACTGTAGATTAGTTTATATATATTTTAGAGAGGAGGGTCCTGACATCTCTCACTTAGTCTCATTAACTTGAGATTCAGCTATGTAATAGTACATAGTAATATCTTATTAAATTCTCTGTAGAGGTACCCCATCATTGGTTGTCCATTCACCTCTTATGGATACTGGGTCCTGTTTCTAGTCCTGGAAGATGATAAATTAAGCTTCGGTCAACAGATACTTGTGAGATATCTTTTATTTCTCTTGGGTAAACACCTGGGAGTGGAGTAGTCTAGAAGTATAACTGAAATCTATTTAATTTTTGAAGGAAGAGCCTCACTTCATTTTATATTATCAGCCATCATATATAAGATTATATACAGCATCCATTTTCTTTATATCTGATAGCCTTGCTGAACTCAGCTGTTTCCATCATCTGATAGGTTTGTGTATTATTGGTGGGTGTGGACTATAATTGCATTGAGCTTGTACTTAGCATCTCTCTAATGACTGGTTATATAGACCACCTTCTTGATCACCTACTTGCCATCTATAGATCTTATTCTGATGAAATATTTGTGTAAATCACTCACTCATTTTTAAAGTAGACTGTTGGAGTTCCTTGTCTTGAATCTGTCAAGAACATGTCTTTTATATATATTTATTTTCGCCTGAGTTTCATCTTTAATCATGTATTTGAAAAAGCAGGAGTTGTCAACAAGGATAGAACCCAATTCATTGATGAATTCTACCATCAATCTTAGTTTTGGTGCAGTATAAACCCTCTGCTTAACTTAAGTTTATTAAGATCTTCTGTTTTCTTGTAGAAACTGAGCAGTTTTAGGTTTCTTGAGTCAGTGTGAGTTAATTTGCACATGTTGTATGATAGACATAAAAAAGCTCCTTGTTTGTGGATTTAGTATTATTCCAAAGTTTGTTTCCAAAGACCCTTCCTTCTCCATGGCATTTCCTTTGCACTCTGTTGAGAATCGGTGCAACCAAGAAGTCCATTAACCAGAAGAATTTTCACTTTGTCTCTGATACATTCTTCTATATGATTTATTTGTAAATTACTGATGAAAAATATAGTATTATGTAGAGATTGAACTCAGTGAATCTAACTGGTTGAAGCTACAGTTTTGAACACTAAATTTAGGTAAGTTTAATGAGGTTGGACCAAAGTGGCTATCTTTTCAAAAGGTGGTTTTTCTAGGGAGAAGGGTCAGTCAATAAAATGGCTGCTTTGTACGAATAAGGATCTGAGTTGGGTTCCCTAACATCACCACAAAAGTTGGCTGTGACAGCTCTTGCCTCTGGTCCCAGTGCTGGGAAGGAGGAAGGCATCTGGAATTTGCTGGCTAGCCAGCCTAGCATACTTGTGAGTTCCAGTCCTAGTGAGAGATCTTGTCTCAAGAAACAAGGAGAAAAGCAACTGGGAAAGACACTAGATGTTCACTTCTGGTCCACACATGCATTTACATACACATGGACTTCTTCAGACATACATGTATGTTTGCATGTTCATGTATGTATGCACGCGCGCGCGCGTACACACACACACACACACACACACACACACACACACACACGTGGATTCTTCAATGCCATTTATCTACTAACCTTTCTAACTCTGAGGATAACTTTCCAGAAACAGTCCTTGATCTTGAGAATAAGCAGATCTCTGTGAAGATGTTTCTAACGAGGTGTGGTGGCCTTTAACCCCAGCACTCAGGAAGCAGTGGCAGAGGCAGATGCCAGAGACCAGAGATTAGAGGCCAGAGATTAGAGGCCAGAGACCAGAGGAGTCAGAGGAAGAGGCAGATCTCAGTGAGTTTGAGGCTAATCTTGTCTAAATAGTGACTTCTAGGACATCCAGTGCCTTATCTCAAAATTACAAACAGTGACAACCAAAGCAAACCTAATCAAGCCAAACAAAACCATCCCATCTTTCTGTAAGGCTTAAATGGAGTTTATCAATACAGACAGGCAGAGGTTTAGTAGCAGTAAACATGAGTTCTGAAATGAGGAACAATTTTTTTTTTTTTGTCTTATTTTGATGGTTTTATCTTAGGACCTGCTGAAGCAAACCAAACCTTCAGAACTTTTTCCTTCTAAAGTCCTTTTTGAGGTCATCTCTTGGTATTTGCCCACACTTTTTGCCTTTTGGTCTTGCTAGACAGCAAGACCACTCTAATTTAGAGTGAGTAGGGATAGAAACATAATAGAAATGGTCTCCGTGTGGTTGGTTCCATCATCCCAACAGCTTTGAGGTCATGACCAGATTTTATACCAGGTCACACAGCAAGAAAAAAAAATCCCAAATGAACTCTGAATTCCTGGGCAAGGAAGGGCTTCTTGTTTCCACAGCGGTTACAAATGACCAAGACACTCCACTTCCTGCTTTCCCTGATGAAACTGGAATAAAAAAGAGTCTTTTATCCAGACCACCCTTGCCCTGGTCCAAAGTTTTCAACCTAGTAATTTCTTTTCCACTATCTTCTCACCTGTTTTATTTTTAAAAGTTTCTCTTTAATTAATATAATGAAGTCTTATTAAGATAACAGGACCAGGGCCAAGGGAATGGATCTTGGTGGATAAGGCAGTTCTTGCCAAAGCAAGAGAAGTAAAGTTCTCTTTTAAAGAGAATCCCCAGAACACGTGTTAAAACTTAGCAGGTGTGCTGACTGCCATGATACTAGCACTCAGCAGGCAGAGACAGGAAAATCCCTGGGGCAACCTGGTTAGCTAGACTAGTCAGCAGTATTGAGTTCATGGTTCAGCAACAGATCTGACTTCAATAAAGGAAGTGTAAAGCAATCAAGAAAGGCATTTCATATCAACATCTGGCCTCTATGTGCATGTATACACACGAAATATCCACTAATGTGTATGCCCATATACATGCAAACATGCATACATATTCCACAAGTATATAAATATGCAGTCAAGCAAAATATAAAATAACATATGAAAATAAGTAATGTAAGTTTTTTTCTTTAATTCACCACATTGATAGTTGTATTTGTGGTTCATTTATTATACTGCAGTTTAGTTTCTTAAATTGATGTAGGAAAACAAACTGTGACTTGTCATATTTTAGGTGGTGTAATTTCCTGGGAATCTGGCAAAGTGACTTCAGTGGATTTTACATCTTTTTATCTGGTAAATTCCACTTAGGATTTATTTTTCTTCTTGGGGAGAAGGAGTAGGCAATAATCAGAGAGTCACATAACTTCTTAAGATTTGTATCACAGTTAGTTCCTTTGTACAAACAGTTCTGCTTTAAATTGAGATTACTTCTTTGATAAAGCTTGTTTAATATGAAATAAGGTCTTAGGAAAATACATCTTTGAGTCTGATGGCAGTAGGACATGGAGAATCTTCTTTACCAGCTGCTAAGTTCTGTTCAGTTTTTAACTGATCTCTGGGAGGTCGTGTTAAAAAATATTGACTTAAACAATAAGCAGTCTATAGAAAAACAATATAGATAGCATGAACAACAGACAGGGATTAGAACCTGTGGAGTGTGTGTGTGTGTGTGTGTATGTGTGTGTATGTGTGTGTGTATGTATGTGTGTAAACAATATAGATGCTCAGCTTTGCCACTTGTTAAAAAAAATCTCAATCTCATTAGTAATTAGGAAATCTTACATTTAAGCTATAACCAGATACTGTGCAGACCAGCAGAACTTAGAAGATCTGATATATATTTGGTGAGAAGAGGGAAATTAGAACAGCCCCTCAAACATTGCCTGGAAGATCTTCATTGAAAAACTCCTCAGGGGACCATTTGGCAACTTTTCGCAAAGCTTTCTGTGTAGTATCCCAGGAGCTAGCAATTCCACTTTAGAGTCAGGCCATTAAGGCCACTCTGAAGTAGACACACAGGAATAGTCACCCCAGCATCAGTTAGATTTATAACAAGCGTCAGTCACCTTCAGCCTCCACTAGGGAGGGACAGCTTTCATGGAACAGAGAGAAAATAAATGAACTGCATAGGGAGCATAGTGACAAAAACCCCAGTGATGTTGGTTCACGCATTCCTATGGTAAATACTTACATCGTGTTAAAGGAAAACCACACAAAAGAGCAGACATTTCACAGAATCAGTATTCTAAGTGCATACACCCATGAGGCAGATGGCTGCAAAGCAAATTCTGGATGAGTGTTCCTTAGAGGGGTAGATAGCTAGATGAAGGACCGTGGGTATTCTTGGTTCCTCTAATCTTCACTATAAAGCAAACATGAAAAGACACAAACTTTTTGACCCCAAGGGACAGTAAGTTATTATTTTTGTGCACCAATCTTAAAAGTTAAAAAGGAAGTTGAAAGTCCTTTAAAGAAAACCATAACAAGATCCACCTCAACTGCAGACACTAGGAGAATGTTGTTCTGGAGCTCACTGTCTGTTTGCTTCATGCACTTGCTTCTGTGTTATCTGAGACAGCTTTGACTTCTCTCTCCCTCATTTTTTTCCCTTACTCTGTGTTATTGCTTACAGTTTTGTGTGTGAAATATTTTGTTTGTACATGTTTGTGTGCATGTGTGCACATGCATACATGTTCATGAGCCAGAGGTCAATATCTGTCTTCCTCTCCTGTCTGTACCTTATTTTCGAGAAAGGTTCTCTTATTGAACCATAACCTCAGCAGTTCAGCTTGACTGGCTGATCAGTGAGTCCAGGGAGCCTCAGGTCTCTGCCTCTCCAGCATTAGGCTTACAGGTGCACACTGGCATTTAATGGGGATGCTGGAGAACAGGGCTCGAACCCTCATGCCTGCATTTTACCTGTCTTCCCAGTTCCTGAGATTTTTTTTTTTAATTGTTAGAAAGTGCCATAAACTTGTAGCACCAGATTGTGAAAATGTGACTCAAAGGGGCATTAGGTTCCTTTGTGGGTGACAGTGTAAGTAGAACAGTCTTATAAATATTTGAGGTCAGAAGACAACTTGTGGGAGACACTTCTCTTCCTTCTACTTGTGGGTCCTGGGGATTGAACTCAGGTTACCAGGCTTGGTGGCAAGTGCCTTTGCTTGCTGTGTCATCTCACAGGCCCAAACATTAAGATAAATCAGTACCGATTATATATTGGATGGCAGCTTTTAAAAAGAGAGATATTCACAAGATTATTTGTGTCATTACTTATCAATAATTTGAAAGTCTACATTGTGTGACCGAACACTTTTCTTTAAATGTGTGTATGCTACACATTTGTATATAATGTATATATGTTATATCTATATTTCCATTAGCCTTGAAATAAGTGCAGAAAATACACACAAACTCAAAAGTCAAAAGAGTAAAATTGAAAGAAAAGGGGGCATTTTACTTTGCATGCATCAGCATTTGCCTTTGTAGATGTTTTTAAAAGCAAGCTTTCAACATTGTTTCTGAGTAGTTACCAACCCTCAAATGACATTTCGGTCTAAATCAATGAAGGAAGCATGTCATGTATTGCGTTTTATAGCTTATGTCACAATTTCCTCCAGGAGACAAATTTTTCCTTGAGAGCTCACATCTGCAATTGTAAGTCTTCGCAGACTGTCGAGGCACAGCTAAGGCAATGGAGCAATGATGATGGTGTGTAGTTGAAATGGCATGAAGGTGACTCAGCCCTCAGTCCTCGAGATGCTCTGTCATCAGGTGTAGTGATTGACTACAACCCGTGTGTGACCGTGCCACCGGCTCCCTTTAGCTATAGGTAATAGCACAGTCCATTGAGTAGAGTGGAGAACCACTCTTCCATAGGTGTCACCGCGTATAAACTAAGCCAGTGGTTTTACATAGCCCTAACAAATGTGTTAATAGTGTAATAAAACATAACCCTTGAATCGTTGCATGGGGTGTCTACTCAACCTGTCTGTATTCAGGACAACAGAAAGCTATAGCAGCTTTAGGGTATGCAGTAGAGGTTTGATGTTGAGTTTTACTCACTGTGACTTGGGGGATTACAGCACTTTAAACAAGAAGGGGAATTCTCTTTCTTTCTGAAATGGAATCAAAATGAATATTCTCAGTAAAAGTTTTTATAGCCTTCCTCATGTTCATCATGGTTACCCTCCTCTTCCAGCCCTTTTCTAGACAGATAGATAGAGAGTTGATTCTCCATATATATGTGAACATACATGTGCACATCCATGGGATCTTGCTGTAAGAATTAAAAAAAAATCTCCAAAAAAATTGTTCAATGATCTCATGAACATAAATGTCATTTCATGAGAGTTTATTTCATTGGTCCCCTCAGCAAAAATTCCCCACAGATGAACTTGACACTTGTTCTGTGTTTTCGTACAAATTCTTACTTTGGACTACATTGCCCACTTAAGTGGTAGGAGTAGTGATGCTTCCCTGCTGTGCTGGAGTGTTAGGCCAATAGCATCATTGTGTAATGTCAGTGGACACTGGACTCACTGTGAGAACTTCCTGGTTGGTAGAGCCCAAGATCAACTCCTCTTTTCAGCCCAAGACCTTGTTTTTTCTTGGCTTTCCTCTTTAGCTGCCAAGATCAGTTCCACTCTAAGAAGATAGTCAGGGGAATGGGAGGGGCTTATGCTGAAAACGGAAATCAGGTGAACCCAGCCTTTGAAACATGGGCTGTGGGCAGCAGACCATGTCAGTCATGGAAAGTGTGACTAACTGCTGAAGCTGTGGACGTATGCCACTTTACATCAGAAGTAGACTCTGCTCTATAGTCAGTATCTGTGCAGTATTTAGATATATAATCAAACATGAGTGATCACAGTTTATACCAAAATTATGCAAAGGTACTTCTGGCCTTTACAACTTACTTTTATAGAATCTCATTTCATTTGCTTCCATTGGGAAGAGATATAAGAGACACCATTTATTTGAGCTCTTCCAGAAGTGAAGAATTCATTTCTACACTAGTGTGTATAGGGTAATCCATTTAAACTCAGGAAGCATACATTATAATAAGCTATAATAAATAAAGCAATCACACTTTATGATTCTTGTTGTATAAGGAAATCTTAGTTCATGAAAATGAATTATTGCTACTGGCCCTATATATTAGGTATATTGAGAAACCTATGTTTGTATTTATGTATTTAAATTCATAAAAACCTATTTGCATATATATATTTAAATCTGCACATTTATAGAACACATACTAAGAACATAATAATGTATGTATGTGTTTAGAGAATCATCCACAACCCTACAGCAGAATTTTTGATAGTTAGCGATAATAAGCAACTGTAGTTATTTTGAAGAAAATACATTTAAAGAAGACTATTTGCTTGTTAGGTGGATAGGAAGACAGGCTTGGAGATACACTGCTGAGATCAGTTCCTTATACTACAGGGCGGAAGTGGACTGGAGAACAGCCACTGAAGACTGTTCTGCTACTCTACTGCTCTCCCCACTGGTTCCTGCATCTTACAGTCTAGCAAATGGGCTCAGTATGAGCTTCTGGTTAGTAGAGCCGGAGTCATATGCTATTCCCTAGTTACTAGGGAGGCTGGTAAAGAAACACATTTTCCCATTTACCAAAAAGAAAAATAATCAAATTTTGGTTCCAATATTTATATCAGAAAGTTAGGAAGTTAGAGATGAAAATAACATTATTTTATCCTGAAGAAAAACGATTTTAAGGTAGAAGTATAATAGTCTTTTGCTAATCCGTACATTGATTTATTATATTCTTTGATAGTTTCATATATGTACACAATGAACTTTAACCATGTCCAGTCCTGTTATCCTTTCTCACCCACTCCTTCATCCACTAAGATGCTTCTTCTTCCCAGCAAGTTCCCTATCACTTCCACATCTTTTAAACCCACTACGCTTAGTTAGGGTTGTTCATGTGGACCTGGGTGAGAGGCTGCTTAATAGAGCAAGGGCAACTTGTCAAAGGCTACACCACTGCAGAAAGTGAAAGATACCCCCTTTCTCCAGCAACCAGCAACCACCAATATTTGCTTAGGGAGAGTTGCAGCCAGTCGAGCCCATTTCTCCCTTTCTCACCCATGAAGGAATTGTGGGCCTGATATTGAGTAGGTCTTGTGCAGGCAATGAGGCCAGGAGTGCAATGGGCTAGTTACCTCCAGAAGATGTCCTTTTTTGCAGCAACTCCCATATCTTCCAGCTCTTAACATGCTTTTAGCCTCTCTGCTGTTCCCACCTTCACTTAGTTTCAGGAGTTTGACCAGTTTGAGCTCTGTATAGCCTGCTGCCATAAGATGCTTCCCAGATCAAGGCTGACATACTCTAAGGATAGACACGTGAGAATTTGGAAGGCAGCTGGCCACATCCAGTTAGGGAATGGTAGTGTAGGTAGGTTTGCCCTCCAGGCCTATAACCTCCTTAGCCTAGGGCTGTTAACCAGGTCACACCAGCATGCCATGCTGGGTGGTTTCCTCAATAGGCCTCTACCTAGTTTTTTGAGGCAGAATCTCTCAGTGAATGCGGAGCTCACCATTTTGGCTAGACTGGCTACACCATGCGCTCTGGGGGATCTACTTAGTACTCCAAAAGGCACAGAAGTAACAAATGTCATATCTGGGTGCGCTTTTAGAGATGTTTTGATTGTTATTTTCACTCTGGGTCATTTCTGGGCCTGGCTTAGCATTTTTGTATAGAATTGTTAAATCAATTTATTATCATCTGTCTGTCTGTCTGTCTACCATCTTTCTTTCTATCCTATCTTTTCTCCTTTCCTTCTTTCTCTTGTTCTTTCTTCCTTCTTTCCTTCCTTCCTGCTTTCTTTCTTTTTTTCTTTCTTCTTACCCCCCCATACACACACACACACACACACACACACACACACACACACTTCCTGTTACTGTGCAGGACTTGTTGATAGGAAGTCTTGAGGTTAAAGTCTTTTATTCATAGAGATAGCATCTCCACAAACAGTATCTCATTTTCTTTTTTTCTTTTTCTTTTTGCCTGTCAAGATAAAAGATAAGAGATGAGATAGCCCTGACTAACTCAGGCTCAGATCCAGGAAGAAGCTGTATCTGTTCGCCCCGGAGTGTCTGTGTCCTCCCTGTGCATTTTCTGGAATCTTCCTCTAAGAAGAGTGAGGTGGTGAAGAGGCATCTTGTACTAGGATCAGATTCTACCCCAGGGTGCTACTGACAGTGTGGCCAGAGAATTCTGCTGCCAGAGGCTGTCTTCTCACTGTGGGTATTTGGCATCAGCCCTGCACTCTCCCACTAGGTGCCAGTAGCAACCCATCCACCCACACTCAGTTTTGATAACCAGACATGTCCTCAACCAGCACCCAATGTTCCTTTCATGAAGGGCAGAAGTGCTGGAGGCTGAGGCTACTGTCTTAGATATGCAATTCTCTGTGTGTGTGTGTGTGTGTGTGTGTGTGTGTCTTTCTGTGTGTGTCTGTGTGTTAGTGTGTCTGTGTGTGCCTGTGTGTGTGTCTCTGTGTGTGCCTGTGTGTGTCTCGGTGTGTGTGTTTGTGTGTCTGTATACGTGTGTGTCTGTGTGTGTGTGTTTGTGTGTCTGTGTGTGTGTGTCTTTCTGTGTGTGTCTGTGTGTTAGTGTGTCTGTGTGTGCCTGTGTGTGTGTCTCTGTGTGTGCCTGTGTGTGTGTCTCTGTGTGTGTTTGTGTGTCTGTGTGTGTGTCTTTCTGTGTGTGTGTGTGTGTGTTGGTGTCGCTGGGATACACATAAGTACCATACTACTATGCTATTGCCCAGCTCTATTTTTTTTTAAAAATCTTACCAAGCTATATGCTATGGCAGTGGTTGTTGTTGTTGTTTTAACAGAAGGTGATCTGGACTTTTCTTTATAATCCACTTTTTTTGATAATGTTTTTTGGTGGGGAATATGGCATCTGGTATTTCAGAGACACAGTGGCCTATTTTTCTTCTTATAAAGAACATCGCTATAGTGTATAATATTTTATCCTTTATTTAAAACAAAAGAAATCTCATGATACTTAGAGGCAGTGGGCTAACAAAAATTTCTATTGAGCTTGAAATTCGGTTCCCTGTCGACCTTCTCCTCCACAAGAAAGGGAAGAAAAGCTGCCTTCCTTTAATTGCTCCATGTCCTGAGGCAGCTCTCACTGAGCACAGGCGCTGTTTTGACCTTCTCCTTGTAAGGTCAGTCCTTGTTGAAACATTCCTTGCTAGAGTGGCTGTTGTTCTTCTGGGACTGCTTTGATTTAATGGTAAGGATAGGATTTGAGAGACAAAGCTTATTCATTTGTTTGTTTGTTTTTGACAAACTTACTCTTTACAATAAATTGAATTTTTTCCACCAAAGGGATCAAGAAATGTACAGAGAAAATGTGACTGAATCACAAATGAAGGAGGGAAGGGTACAGCTGTGGAACCTCTGGAGTACTCAGAGGTTTGTTGTTGTATGATTGTTTGGTTGGTTGTTGGTTTTTCAGAACAAGGTTAGCTCTGTGTAGCCCTGGCTATCCTGGCTGACTCATTTTTTGTAGACCAGGCTGGCCTTAAACTCCCAGAGATCTTGCCTGCCTCTGCCTCCTGAGTGCTAGGATTAAAGGTGTGTACGACCACTGCCCAGTGATTACTGAGAGTTTTAAAGATGCTGTGATGAGTAACCTATGCCAGCAAACTCATAACTGCAATCAGCCCCCACCTCTGAGCTGAAGTCCCAACAAAGTAATACTTCTATGAAGTAAAATTAATTGAGCATTTTTGAGAATTTTGCACATGGGTACGTTATTTACATTATTCCTTCTCCCTTCTTTCCCTCCACCTCATGCCATATCTTCTTCCCCACCCCCTCTCATTTCATGACGCCTTTAATTATTGCTCATACATATATATGTATGTATAAATACATCCTTCTGAATCCATTTACCGTTGATCATGTGCATATTTGTTAAGGGCTGGGCACCGTAAAGAAAACTGATTCTTCCTCTCTCAGAAGCCACTAATTGCTTGTTGCTTTTCATCAACAGAGATGGTCTCATGGCATTTCCCTCATCAGCACCGATATATCAACAAATGGTATTGTAAAGATTGTGGTTTGTTACCATGTCACTGGTATTCTATTGGTGCAGCCTTCCTGTTGTATATTGAAGACCCTATCCCTGGAGTGGATGTTCTGTCCTGGTGTTCTGGCTCTTACAATCCTTCTGCTTCCTTATCTCCCCTGTTCCCAGAGCCTTGTGTGTAAGAGCTGTGTTTTAGACATACTAACTGGGCTTGGGCACCCCAAGGTCGGTTAGCTAGCTGTTCTTTGCATTTCGGCCAGTTGTGACTTTCTGTAATCCACTGTAAAAAGAAGCTTCTTTGATGGGACATGAGAGCTACACTTACTGGGGAAAGCTGGTGGGCTGGGTCCAGACAGCTTATTTATAATGAAGAACTAAAGAAAAGAATCAAAGCATGTAATGATCAAAAACTCTCTCCGAGCTATTTAAAAACCAGCAAAATTATATTGAAGATATGAATTCTGTAGATTGTTATAGCATAGCAGTGTTTCGTCAAGGACCTGGGGATGAATCTCGGTTTTCTTGTCTTAGAAATGGGGATAATAATATTAGTGCCCATATGGCGGGGCCGTAGAAGGATCCAGCAGTCAAACCCACAGAAAGACCATAGGACAGTGTCTTACCCTGCAAGACTTGGTTAGGACCACCATGCTTCCCTTGGTTTTTTGTTTGTTTGTTTGGCTTTGTTTTGTTTGTTTGTTTGTTTTTGTTTTTTCTGGAACTCACTCTCTAGACCAGGCAGGCTGTCCTCTACTTCACAGAGATCTGCTTGCCTCTGCCTTCTGCTGCTGGGATTGACAGTGTGCACTACTTTACTACACACACACATGTAGCCAACCCTGTATGCTGATCTTTTGTAGCTGTGTCCTACCTTTATACATTTTTGTGGATGAGAGACTATCAGTCTTTCTGAGATGCCGCTTTGGAGAAGGCAATGGATCAAGTTTTGTGGTCTGGCGTGTGCATGTGTCTGGTTTCTGTTGTATTTTGTTTGTAATGAGAAAAAGCAAAAGCTGCACCAGTTATAAATAAACTCATAGTTTAGGTATTGCAGCTTTCATAAGACAGAAATGGAGATCATTGGACATTTTTCTTGAAAGAGGAAGATCTGATTTTGAACTCTGCTTTGATCTGAAAAGGTCAATATGAATTCAGTTCTGTACTCTCTACAATTTTGAAAATGTGTCCTTTGTGGCTGAGACATACTCTCCCCGATTGATTGGTAAAGTTGTTATGGGCAAATCCCACTGATTTTCCTTGTGACATCAGGACAGAGGAGTTCCAGGGATCTCACAAAACCCAGAGCCGTTAGGAGCACATGGCTACATTCTCTTAGAAGCATGCAAAACCAAGCAACCAATCAACCAAACAAAAAACCATGCAGGCTGAGGTGTACAACAACAAGCTGCCTGCAAATATTTTTATGCTTGTGATAGGGGGATGGGTGTACTGCCATTTTGTGGAACAAGAAAATAGAAAATGAATAAAAAGAGCTTGCCTAACACATACGCACTTGCCCACTATGTGGTTATGTAGAAGACTTTGCAGCACTAAGAGTGGTATAGGGACCCACTGTGCTGATGTAACCCTGCCTCATCATTGACCTGGACTGTGCTGTTTTGTGTAAACTCCCTTGCAAAATTGAAACCCAGTTCATGCTTTCAACATCTATACATTAGGCCTCAACTGAGCACAAATCAAAAGTTTGCATGCATGTTATGGTTTTCAGTAATTTCCTTTAAGCCCAGTTCAATGCTTATAGAGAAATGGGGAAGAGAAATTTCTCAGGAGCTCTCTGTGTTTCCTGGCTTCTGCCTCAGAGCATCTTGGGAACTATTGTTTCTTGCCCATCACTCCACCCCTCCATCCTCTCTGTGATTTTTGAGTTAGATAGAGAGAACATGATGCCTTAAGCCCTGTTTTGTTTCAACTCCATCTCTCCTACAGGGAGTCTTTATTTTCTTACAGTAGATTGATGTAGGGACTCATCTGGGTAGACTCAGATTTTGTCACAAAGATGATAGAAGTAACTACTATGCATACATTTATCTACCCAGTCACTACCCTGTTCAAGTTGCTATGCAGGGGAACAGTGCCCAGCAGTAGAAAAGGATGAGTTAGGTGGGGTGGCTCTGGCCTTCATAAGCCTCTCTATAGTGCCTGGCACCTTCAAATGACGCTCCTGGGATGCTGCTGCTGTTTATGAAGTTTTACCACTGTGTAAATGTATAAAGCTGGTTTAGGACTTGCCAAAGACAGTGTAGTTCCTCAGAGGCCAAGACCCCTCAGTCTCATGACACAACCCCTGAAGCTGCAGTTATTACGGCGCGGCTCCTCTTTGCCAATTTTTAGCTCATGTGGACTTGACCTTCAAACCAGTAGCATTCAGCTCTCATGTCTGATGGGGGCTTGCTGACTGACCTTTTACTTAGGCCCAAGGCAATGTTTTCCTCTGTGACAAACTTGCTCACTGCCAGTTTTGTAAGAGCTCCAGTCCTTATGTGGCAGAGTTTGGCTGCTTGCTTATAATCGGTCCTAATACCCGATAAACTGTGAACAATGGCCTCGTTTGAGAGGAAATGTTAAGACAAAAAGACGTCTGCCGTGCTGAGGCCGTGCTAAACTGGAGCACACAGAGAAGTTGGGGCACGTGGGATGCTGCCCCAACTACTCCCATAAGGGGGGAGGCTCACTGGCCCTCACAATGGGCCATTGTAAGGGCATCATTGACCCCACGTAATCACAGCCCTTTTCAAAACCAGAAAAATGTGTCAAGTATTAGACAAACGTAAACTGTGCTTGAATCTGAGACTAGAAATTTCATAAATAGCGGAGTCCGTTTAATCTGATCAAATATTTCAAGAAAGAAAGGAAACAAGGCAGTTTTTATTGCTGAACAACGGTTTCCTGGCTTGCTTTTATCATTTGTAAAAGTTTCAAAAGAAAAGAATTTTGCCTGAATATGCTTTCTATTTATTCAATCTATAGGCTTTTATTTTTGTGGGATTTGTAGGGGCCTTTAATAACAAAATTTGTACTTTCTATATTACAGAAAATAATAAATACAAATAAAATATTACTTATTTATAATTGCAGCACCCAGAGACAGACATTTTAAAGCTTTCTTAGTGATCTGTCAATAGATTTTATTTCGCCCATGCATATGTGGACACATGTTGAAATTGATGTTGTGTTCTTGCTTAGGTTAAGAGCTTCTTCCACAGGTCTATACAATATGGACGTTGATGACTATGTAGTGCCCACCTCTGTGCCCTGCTTCTTCATGGGGGCAGCTGTATTCCTTCCGTTGGAGGCTTCTGGCAATTCCTGGAGCCATCACTGGTTATGCTAGCTGGGTTGGGGTTAGGGTATGAGTCTCCTGGCATGTAACAGGGAGAGGCCAGCGATGCCCCACAATACCTAACAATATACAGATAAACCTCCACAGTGAAGAGCCTGACTCCATTGCAGTTGTATCCAAGTTCGTGCCTCAACTAGGCACTGCCTCATTCTTAGTCTAACCCATGTCTCTTGTTAGATATCTATGAGCAACTGTTTTGTTATCAGAAATTAATCATTAGCAAGTATTTTCCAAAGGACAATATGATAAATATGACAGCTTCTGTGGGGCACTAGATACATTACTTAATTCTGTTGTCACGAATATTGATAGATGTTACATTAATGAGTAAATGGTACTTAGTAGGGTGGCTACACACTATAGCTCATGTATGTAGTGTGTGTGTGTGTGTGAGAGAGAGAGAGACAGAAAGAGACACACAGAGAGAGAGAATATGTTTTTGCTCTAATGAGAGTTTTAAACTTAAAAATCATTGTTCCTTGAACAGAGTGGCAGCTAGGTAGATGAATGTATGTGTGCTAGTTACATTTATCATCTTTGTGACAAAATCTGAATCAACGTAAGAGGAAAGAGTTTGATTTGGGTGCACATTTCATGGAGAGGAACACATGGCAGCCTGGATAGCTCTGTGCAGAACAGGCTTGTTCCATCACTGCCTACCAGAGTCTACTGTTACAGTAAGGAGTAAGGCTGGACTCTAACCATCAAGGCCCACACTGCACTGACCCACTTCCTTCAGTTGCCCTGCCCCTCAAAGTTCTACAACCTCCCATGATGGCATCATCATCTGGGGACTGAGTTTTCAAATCCACGAGGCTGTGGGGACATTTCACGTGTAATACTGTGCTTTAGTGTCAGCTTATCTTCCTTTCTGTTTGAAAGTTCCACCCATTTGGTTGATCAGATGAGATTGGTAACTTGATGTACATTAAATATGTACTGTACATGGTCAAAGCCAGAAGCAAGTAGAAGAGCCAAGAGTTACTTTTAGTCATCTGGATGACAAATGGAGGTGGTAGTCCCATTAGAGGGTAAAATGTGGTTAAATTCTGAATATATCCTCCAGATAGACAATAACTGTCGGTGGGCTATATATATGATGCATGGGAAAGAAAGGAGTCAAACGGCATCAAGTTGTTTGGAATATGAAGACCTCTGACCTATATTAAAACAAAAAACAAAAACAAAACAAAAAACAAAAGAAAAACAGCAATATACATAAAACCTTAATGGCACATGCCTGTCTATAACTCCAGCTACTCGGGAATCTGAGGCAGGAGGATTCCAAGGTCAAGGCTTACTGGGCTATGGAGTAAGTTCAAAGCCAGCCTAAGTAGCTTAGTGAGGTCCTGTTTTTAACAAAACCAGAAAAAAAGGCTCTGGTATAACACGGTGATGTTTCTCTAGCATGAGTAATGGCCTAGGTTCAGCCCTAGTACAAAGCACAAAAACACACCACCACCACCACCACCACCACCACCACCACCACCACCATCATCACCACCATCATCACCACCGGCGGGGCGGCAGCAGCAGCAGCAGCACCACCACCACCACCATCACCTCCACCACCACCCCTACCACTAGCAGCAACAGTAGCAGGTTTCATGGGTTTCAACCTTCCAACTATTGAAATAGAGGAGCTGACTTGGAGGTCATGCTAATTGTGAGCTGTTTGCTGTGCAGATAGTTAGCTGTATAGACAGGTAAAGATGAGTCTGGAATTCAGACTCATCTGAATTTATATATTCACAAGACTGGCTTACATCCCCAGAGCTGTGAGTGTAGATAGTTGAAATCCAGCTTGAGCCTTCATAGGTAAAATATGGAGAAGGAGGAATTAACAAAACTGGCTCAGAAATTATGATGGGAGAGAGAAGACACACTGATTGTGGTCAAGTGGGTACTACATAAAGAACGTGGGCTGAGTCTTCTTGCTGTGACTGCATCACATAAAGCATGTTTACACCTGAGGATTCTGTCCTTGCCTGGGTGGCTCCTCCTGCTGATAGGCCTCTCTTTACTACAGACTGCAGACCCGCACAGTCTCTCTGGGTCCCTTTCTTAAACAATGTCTGAAGGTTCAGTTTGCTGCTGCTTAGCTGGAGCCAAAGCAAGTTATTTGTTCAATGAATAGAGAATATACAACTTTCTGACGGAAGCAGGAGTTCAGATGAAAACCTTGAAGTCTTCTGATCAGGATCTGTTGTTTTCCCCTCATGAACTGCATGTGCATCTTTTGGAAGCTTACAATCCGTTGGAACAATACAATCTGTTGTACTGTTAGTGATACAGATGTTTAGACGTATTCTGCCACCTATGGATGCACACTCATGGATGCAGACTCTGCATTTAACACCATCCCTCAATGGTTTGCATATGTGCAGACTAGTACATATGCATATTTAGTAATCCAGGAATGGTAGGGAGACAAATGAATATCTCTTGATAGCAACAACCTAAAGCAAGGTGCTAAAACAGTCAAAATCAGACCTCCTTAGGAGTTGTTTGGGGATTCATTCAGAAGTTATCTTTATGTTAACAGCAGCAAAAGACTCAACCCGGGGTGCTGCTGAGGCGTTCCTCTGAAGGTCTTCTCTTTAGGGGACACCAGGATCCTTGCTTTCTCCCCCGAAAATGAATTTCAGAATGAGTTGCTATGAAGCAAAGTTGGGTTTTACAAAGAAACAGCAATATGCTGTAGCTTTAATGCACATGTGTGGGGTTCTCATGTGTGTTAATAGTTATTTATATGTTCTTTTTAGCTATCGAAATCACATTGTTCAAAGGGTATAATTTTCAACCAGATTCAATGACTACGCAAACTTTTTAAACAATGTTTCACACATGAGCTGTGTTACGTGTTTCTCTTAAAGTGTCTCTCCTTCCAAGAGGAAACTGTTAGCACCCTGTATGATCGGTTAGGGATGAGAGAGTGGAGCTGATAAAGACAAACTCAAAAGTCACCTATTGCTTTTCCTCAGGCGTGACTCTCAGCTGTTCTCTCTTGCTGGAGCAATCTCTCAGAGGAGGAACATTGTCACTGCAGGAAGTCTTCTCAGCAGCTCTGATGTTATCAGTCCTACTGAAGCTCTTTCTCCCTCTGTCTGTTTCCTTAGTTCTTAAGAATTTCGTACAATGTATTTTGATCATCTCCCCAACTCCTCTCAGGGACATCGCCCCCTTCCCTACTACCCAACTTTGTGTCCATTTTTATTTTCTTATTGAACTCATTAAGTCCAGTTTGTGGTGCCATGTACTTATGGATATGTAGCCTTTCAGTGCTTGACTTCTTAATTCAGCTAGGGAGAAACACGAACCGGATCCCAGAGTGAGAGGCTTTTTTCTCTTTCTGTGTCCCCTTTATCTTTACAGCCTTTCTAATCTGTTTTAATTAATTATGAGACAGAAGTATACATAGAAACTTTGCGGGCTATTTTATAGCATTATTCAAAAGTGGCTTCATTTTGAGATGTGATTTGAATTGACCCACTCTAAGATTGATTATAAGATGTAGTGTTGGGCACATGACAGACATTTGTGAATGAATGCATACAAGTTCCGTTCTCTATATTTTAAAATGTCTTAGTATTTAATAATATGTTCATATGTAACAACTGAAGCAATGAATATAGTAAAATTTTAATATAATAATACTGTAAAAATTGTAACCCTTATTTTCAGTTTATATGCGTGTTTTGCCAGTGTGTATCTGTGAGTCTTGTACATGCAGTGTTTGAGAAGGCCAGAAGAGGGCATTGAGTCCCCTGGGGGGTGGAGGTACAGACATTTGTGGGTGCTGGGAATCGAACCCAGGTCCTCTGGGAGAATAGCTAGTATTCTTAACTGCTGAACTATCTCCAGGCCCCAAAACACATTTTTTGTGAGGTCTCTAAATATCATTTATCCTAAAACTAAAGCATGCATCCCTCTTACTTCATAAACAGGCATCATTTTTAATAGTTTATTACCTAAGTAAAACAAGCTTACCTGGAATTTCTCATAGAGCTGGTCGAGATTATTTAGTATAACATTAGGATTTTAGGAACAAAACGGTCTCCATTCTTTGTGTATATACTTATACCATATTGCGCTGAGTCCAGAAGCCTAGAGGGTAATAGAGAAAAGGAGGTCATGTGTAACTATCCAGACCAATGACTCTGCATGCAAATAAATCCGTGTTTGTTTAAACACATGAAGAAGACTTGTGCTCACATTGGGTTGAAAGCAGTCAACCTTTCCTTCTTTATTCATCTATAACTCAAGATTCAAGTAGAAATCATTGAACTATGTCTTTCTAGTAGGCCACTCAGGTGAGATAGTGAGACCAGGTCCCAGCTTGTAATCCTGGCAAGTGTCTTGAGTTTCTGATACTTTGTAGGGGTAATTAAGTATCCCTTGTATTCTTACATGGACACTTACCCAGTTAAGACAATATTTGGAACATATTAACAAATTGAATATGTATACACACAACTTTAGTAATGTAAGAATGCTAGCTAGCTTCCTTGGTCTTACCAGTTTTCAGAGATTACTATTGCATACTGATTTCTTTATAAATTGCCACTTAAAAGGCAGCAGGAGAAGAGTGTAACGTGACATCAGTGAACGGTGGCTGATTTAACTTCCTAGAGTGTATTGAACCACTTATATAACTGAGTATATCCCACACATAGACATATATTTGTGTGCATATCCTTTTCCTTTATAAAGATCCTTCTTTTCCTTCCTTAAAATCTTGCTAAAATGTCTATTCAATCGGAAATCTTTATTTTCTATAAAAGGATATCTTCTATAAATATTTCAGATATTGGGACCGCATGGACTCCTCCTATCCACTCTTCCCTTGTATCTTGGTTGTATCTGCAGAGGTGGCAGGAAACAAACTATGGACAATATGCAAACTAGCTGCAGGAGTGTGTTCTGCCAAAACTTCTTGACTTTCATACTAGTACCAGCTGCCATGAAACACTGTCATTCTTCTTCTGTTTTCTCATTATTTAAAAGTACAAAATCCATCTTCAATAAGAAGGTTTGGGGGCAAAACCCTATCATGGAGAAGGGCCCCGGGCTTGGTAAACATGGTCCTTTGTAGTGTTTCTTTATTCAAGGACTCTGTGTTTTTGTTTTCAC
Source organism: Rhynchomys soricoides (assembly GCA_019843965.1). Taxonomy (NCBI): domain Eukaryota; kingdom Metazoa; phylum Chordata; class Mammalia; order Rodentia; family Muridae; genus Rhynchomys; species Rhynchomys soricoides. The sequence goes on from JADRCH010000017.1 coordinate 4,217,403, forward strand.
CAGCCTCCACTCTTCTCCTTTATATCGGGATTTGTCTCCATGTTCCCTCATTTTCTCTTTTCTTTTTTTGTCAAGGATACTTTGGTATGGATCATATAGAAAACTAGATTATCTTTACTAGACCCAGAGCTCTGGGCTTGTGTTTTCTCTTGTAACATCAGGAAGATGCCTAGAAAAGGGGCTCAGATATTGATCTGCAGTGCCTTTCTCTGAGGCTTCCCCCGTCACTTGAGAAAGCTAACTTTTACCTTTTGCTCTTCCACATTGGTCACCCTCAGAAACTTTCATGTCAAAAGCAGTGAGCGCAGGATGGTCTTAGAGTGTGTAATGAAGAAGACTTCTCTCTCAAAACACAAGTTAACAAAACCTTAACATTTTTTGTTGCCATTTTGATCAAAAAAATTAAATCAATTATAAACTGACAAGCTTGTGGGAATTCTTCGTGAATTTGTTCAAATTCACAGTAGCAAATGGCGGGGGGGGGGGGAAGAGGAGCCATTTCAGTTCAAATGAGCTGTGTTTGCAGCAGTGAGTCTCAAGTCAGCTATCATGGTGGTATCTGTGGCCACCATCTGACACTGACTGGTTGGTGATGGGCCGCAGAAGGAAATAGCCTGTCAGTGTCACCCGGGAGTGGCAGAGCTACCCTGTGGTAGTCGGGCAGCCATTCGATCCAGCTCTGCAATCAGTTCATGATCTTAATGAAGAAGGCAGGGGAGTAGGAGAGGAACTGGAACAAAGGTGTGTGAGATCCCATGGATTTTCATGTGGATAGCTGATGTGAAATGTAAATGATGTCAATAAACACTGTTTTGTGGTAAATGTATAGAACATTGTAGTCTTACCTTGTAATTTGGACGGCAAATGCTTAGACGCACTCAATTTTTGCACAATATTTTTATTTATTCGAGCTTTTACTTTAAGAGCTCTAGAGCCCCTTAAGGATGGTGTGAGGGAGTGAGAACAGAGGAGCGTCTTTCTCCAGCATCTTCAAGATGAGAAGAGCAGGTCATTGAGGGATTAGACCTGTTCATAGTAGCATACAATCCAGCCATGATGACGGTGCTACCATGTTCTACATCAATGGTTTAGAGTGTGATCAGAAGACTCAAGACCCTCAAAGTGCTTCCAAAGCTAACTCTATACTAATACTAAGAAGTACCCATCCACACACATGCACACGCACACACACACACAAAGTGTGTGATACCTTAGAATCATCATGGCTATGCTAGCATGTAATCTTCTCTTTTTAAGAGCTTCCCATTGTCATGCTAAGCTGGTGAATATTGACAGAATTCACCCGAACAGAAATTTGGAAGGACTTAACCGGCTCCTATGACAAAACTTTGTGGACTGCTCTTTCTGATATTTGATGGGCCATGTCTGACACTAAAAACAGGCTGTATTGCTCTCATATCATCCACACTGGTACATGAGGAGGACTCAAGGCCTGGAGAAGTAGTGACTTAGTCATTTGTACTGTCTGAGTCTGAACATGGGTGTCGACTCCTCAGCTCCTTTTCTGATCAGACCACCTAACTCCCAGGGAATTTCCAGCAGACAGTGAGCTTTGAGCACTGTCTTCCCAGAAAAGCAACTCCTCTCAACCCAGCCCATCCTTCAGGAGTGTCAGTAAGATCGTGCCCCCAGACACTGAGACAGAAAACATGCCCCAGTGGTTTGCTTCCTGATTCCACTCCCAGTGTGTCTGCTTTGTCCTATGCTACATGGAAAATAGAACATTGGATACATATATATTTTTTTTAATTAAAAGATTTCACTTAAAAATTGCACATTATCAGCTACCTTTGAAAATCTGGGCGATTGGGCTGTGGTCCTCAGTCATGTTGCCTGTGTATGGCATCAGATTGGGAATGCCTATTAACGCTCTGTCTCCGGTATAGCATTTTCAGGCTCTTTCTCCCTTTTCTTCTCCCTCAGCCCCTCCTGTACATGCACATGGAAGCTAGAGGTAAACCTTAGGGTCTTCCTCAGTCACTCTCCACTGGTTTTATTTGAGACAGCCACTCTCACTGAAGCAGGTGCTCGCTGATATGGATGGTGTGGCTGGCCAGTGAGTCCAAGATCTGTCTGTCTCCATGATCAGTGCTGTTGGGATTACAAGTGGTGGCCTGCTGTTTTGAATGTGTCTCTTGGAGACTGAACACAACTCCTCATGCTTGTGAGGCAGGCGCTTTACTCAACTGAGCCATCTCCCCAGCCCCGCTTATTTGAAAACCCAGGAGAACTGATAGAAATGTTGCAAAGAAAATTTCCCTCTACTTCCAGATCTGAGTGTAGTAAAGACCTCTGTGTCAGAGCTGGAGAGAGTGAGTCCCTTCCTTACTAAAGCATGGCATTCTGATTCATTAAAAAGGGGGCTCTGCCAGTGAATTAGTGTTTATTTTTAAACCTGCAGCCGTGTCTCTTTTTAAGGGGAGTAGTGAAATAAGCACATTCCGCTCCCTGCCCTCATTTCATGTTTATTTTGGTCCTGTCTATTGTCCCCATCATTATCGCGTCTGGACCCTTTCACAAACCTGAAAATGCCTGCGAACCTCATTGTGCGTGTCAGGCCAGACAGGTTTGAGGTGGTCAGCCGAAAGCACTTCGGTAGCCACAGGATTTTGACAAAACTTAATGAGTTGCAAATATTTATGCTTAAAATAGTAGTACCCCGTTTCAACAGTAAGCAGCGTTTATCCTAATTTCTAAATATAGACTTGTCTCTTTTCCACCTTTGCTTCACTCTGGGCAGCAAATTGTTTTGTAGAACTTGAAATTGTATCTATATTCTGACTGCTTATGGCGAATGGACTACGATATACGTGTTTAGCATGTAATAACAGTAAACAGTGGGATGGACAGATGGAAAGGGACATACATGCATCAACTGTGGATCCCTGGATTGTATCACAGTTTCCAGTAAGAATTTGCATGCTTCCTAATTTGAGGATTAGCTGAGAAAGGTTTTCCTTTTTTCTTTTCTATGTGAGTATGAACCCAGGTCTTTGTCTCTGTGTCTCTTTCTGTCCTTGTCTGTCTCTGTCTCTCTTTCCCCATGCACGTGTGTGTGTGTGTGTGTGTGTGTGTGTGTGTGTGTGTGTGTTAGCTCCCCCATTTGCTGACTTGAGGTCGAGAGGCAGGTTCTGCATCTACTTACTTCTGAGTAAGCTGTCCATTGAGACTCTGGTGCAAGATGAAGCTGGTGAGGCCGGAGGGTCTAGCTCTTTGCAGTCACACATGGCATCGTTTATTTGGCTGTTAGGGAAGTCTCATGGGTGACAGTAGCTTTTAGACAATGTCTCCTCTGAAGGGGGCATCCAGCTCTTAACCTATTGCTGAAAGAGAAACATCATTGTCCATTAATACTACTGGAACGAAAGATGAATGGGGACTTGGCCTTGATCTGACAGTGAGCTTAACTTTGATAGCTCATCCTTTAAAAAGGTTCTTTTATATCTATGAAAAAAAGCATGACGTCAAGCCAGCAGGGAAACTGATATCAATATTTAAGACCAAACTAGTAGGAATTAGGAAAAAAAAAAAAGTCCCTTGTGAGGACAGCTTTTTTTTTTTTTTACATGCATAACTAATTAGCTTAGGTTATTATAAGCTGTGCTGCTGTGATAACGTCTCCAGCCGAGCCTCGGGATGCCTTCTTTATGGTGCCTTCTTAATGCCGGTCACTCTTCGAATTGGAATTCCAGAAAGTAGAGGGAGGAGGACTAAGTGGTCTGCGGTGTCTCCTTGGCTTGGGGCTGCCTGAGACGTTGCTATGCTGGAAATGCTAGAGTACAGTCACTACCAGGTGAGCGTTCCTTCCTAGTCACACCTGGAGCTCGGTTACAAGGCTATACATGGGCTAATCGCTCTCTTTAATGTTATTGCACTAAGGACCCGATTTGAAATAAGGGCAGATCTGCTCCTTTAATGCTGTTTATTTTCTAATGCCCTAAGAGGTAGTTTACTATAGTTTTAGACATAGTGAATAGCAGTAAGATGTATTTCCCTAGTAGGTAACTGCTTTCTCCCCACCAGCTCTTGTTTAGAGTGTATAAGAGAAAATTGTGTTTGTCAGTGAAATGTAACTTTAAATCGAATGTCATTGATTTTGTTTATTTTTTATTTTTTTAAAAATTCTAATTCCCTGTTAGTATTTATGGAAAAAGACAGCAAATACCTTGTAGTTTGTAAATAAGTGTGCCTTTGAAAACACTTACATACAAGTGATATTCACTTGAATATAACTGCTTTGTGTAGAATTGCTTTCTCCATTGAGTCCATTCATAATTAAAATCCTAAATAATCATATTTTTATATATGGAAGGAAGTAACCAATAACTCCTTGATTTAAACATGGCAATGTTTGATATTTCTATGACAATTTTATAGTTAGTTCTTAAGGATTGTGTGTGTGTGTGTGTGTGTAGTTTGTGTGTATGTGTGTGTGCTCATCTGTGAGTGTGATTGTGAATGTGTGTGTGATGCTGGGGGTGAGGAGTGTGTACATGATTGTGTGTTTTTGTTCATGCATGTATGCTTTAACAGAAAGCTGTTCTATTTGCCAAGGAAAATGAGATAAACAGAATTGTACATTCTCAAGTTTGTTGTTTGGATTTTGTGTTGGAGAGATTTTTGCCTCATAGATACTTGCAAATTTTAATAACTAGCCATGAGAAGAAGGACACCAGGATAGAATTAAATGTATATAATTAATTATCAGGGAAGTCAAACAGGACAGTTAGTACCCCGGATCCTAAGAGCTCTAAATCCTGCAATTTAGATTCTCAGCTTCAGTACTATCTTTTTTTTTAAGCACAATGGCCAGTGCCTTACAGGGGATTGATAATCTGTTCTGTTGGTCGACTGGTCAGTCTCACGATGTATGCTACAGGATATGCTGCTTAAAACCCCAGAATAACACTGCTATCTTCTCTTCCCTCCACGACCATGCTCAGGTGCAGACCCACCTGGAAAACCCCACCAAGTACCACATACAACAAGCCCAGAGGCACCAGGTAAAGCAGTACCTTTCTACCACTTTAGCAAATAAACATGCCAGCCAAGTCCTGAGCTCGCCATGTCCAAACCAGCCTGGCGACCATGCCATGCCACCAGTACCGGGGAGCAGCGCACCCAACAGCCCCATGGCTATGCTCACTCTTAACTCCAACTGTGAAAAAGAGGTAATTCACGTCTCCTCTTCTCCTCTGTTTCTTACATTCCATTAACTGTCTGTGGGATATTCCTCTCACCCTTAGCGATGGACTGTTTTTTTGTCCACCTGGTCGTAGTCACCGGCCTCTGTCCTAGATCTACTGGTGTGACCATTTACATTTCAGCCTCTGGTCACGAGTACTAGGTTACTGGGTTTATTGCACACGACAGGAGACCTGACTTGCTCTAAGCAGAACGTGGAGGCAAGGATGCTTCCATAGCTCCCATCTCCTTCCTTAGATGAGTGTTCTCTTCCCTTTTATGCCTTCCAGTTTGCAAAGCAGTGAACATGCAATCAGGAGAAGGGGAAGGTGGAAAGGGAAAAGCAAAAATAGAAAAGGTGTGTGGCAGGAGGCTTAGGAGCTCTGCTTGCTGTGAATGTCTAGGATATTATTTTTATGTTTCACAGAGTTGGAGAAAGAAAAACCGTGGACCATGTATGGGTGGATCTGAATGGTATGGTACACGAGGTTTTTAAAGGATCCAGTCAGTCTCATAATGAATGAATGGCTGCCTGGTGACTCTGCTTTGGTAGAGGCTGGATCAGAGACAAGACTCCAACTCTCAGGCTAATTTTTGTATCAAACTTTGGAGCATAAAATTGGGGAGGGGGGTGTGCTGCTGTGATTCGGTGCCTGTTATTTCCAAATTCTGAGAACGCGAGTCTCATTTTAGTAGAGTCCTACTATGTATGGAAGTGTTAATGTGAGTCACAAGTGACTGTCACACAACTTTTGGTTTATTTCAGTCACCGGAGGGACTAAGTCTTTTCCTCTCGGCCCAGACCGAACACTTATCCACCCATATCTGTCATATGCCTCTACCCAACTCCCCCACCGTTGTTGTGTTCCTTGGTTAGCATCTACTTGTTTGAGAGCTCCATCCATCGCATTGCTATGGCACCAACATCCTGTGAATGTGTTGTTGAAAGGCGTTTGCAAATCCAAGTCATGGACTGTCTCTGCTTCTGTTTCTGCAGGCATTTTATAAGTTTGAGGAGCAGAGCAGGGCAGAGAGTGAGTGCCCAGGTATGAACACGCACTCTCGAGCATCGTGCATGCAGGTACTGAATGACCCGGCAGGCTGAGGATGTAACACTTGATAATGAGTGAGAACCTATATTTGTGAATGATCACAGCTCCTGATGACTCAGGGCCTCCTTTCCTCCCACTGATTTTTTGTTGTTGTTGTTTTGATAGATCTATGAACAGACCCATTTTCTTCATAGTAAATGAATGGCTAGGTAACAACTAAGAAGATTAAATGTGTGTGCCTTTTAACTTTCCCACAGTCCCAGGAGAGGGAAATATACATAGATTGTCACTTAAAAAACGCACAATGATTTAGTTAATTTGCATAAATCACCAGCACGTGCGGTATAGCATTGTACCAGCCTTCTAAGACATACTTTTGACACCAGACTGTGCCAATCTCTGCATTGCTTTCTAAGTGGAACCCCCTGCTTTCCATATTATGAAGCTTCAATAAGTTAATAATAGCTCATGTATCTGAAGATCATTATTTAAATTTGATTTAGTGAATAAATGGCACCATGTATTTATGTATTTATATGCTTATTCAGATATGCAAGGTAGAATATAATGTAAACAATAAAATGGGTTTTTTTGCTTGTATATATATGCCAAAGTGTATAATATTTTGATGATACATTAAGCACACTAATTTTGCTCTCCTAACACTAAAGTCAAAATTTATAAGGAAAAGTGGTTTATATGTCCCCAGCCTATTTTCCTATTCATCAACTCAGTCAAGAAGCCATCTCTTGCAAATAAATAAAGCTGGTATGCCTAGGAATGTAAACTAACATGAACTATACAGCTTTATTCAGATCTGACTGCCAGTTATTCTTCAGAGAAATCACTTGCTATGACTTATTCTTTAGATTAGATGTTTACTACATTCCAAGTTTCTGAGCAATTTGGAAGGTTTCTCCTGAAATCTCATCCATCCCCAGTGAGACTTATTGTCCCCATCCTGTAGATTGGCATACTGAGGTTTCTGAAGACTGGAGGCTTTGCCCTTTATCCAGGAAAAGGGTGAAACTAGATTTCAACCCAATCCTCGTAATGCCTCTTTAATGGGAGGTACACATGAACTCAGCGGTGCCCTAGACATTCTTAGAGTTCACTGTGTATCACACAGCACTCTTCAGACCCAGGCACAGACACATCAGCCAGCCACTGATCACACGGTGTTTATTTATAAGGAAATGTTTCCACAGACTCTGCCACTGCTGCAATGCGCGTGTAATCACCGTTGTTTATGATGCTAACTGTTGTTTTGGTACTTCAGCAATAAAATTGATCTAGTGGGAATGTCAGCTCCACAGCCATAATGATAACCTAAGCCTGGTGTGTTCCTCTAGGGAGCACTGGGCTCACTGGCAGCTGTACAAAGAGGTGTTTTCCTTACAAGTGACTCTACAATCCAGCAGGGGGGTCGGGGGTCCCACTGGAATGATAGGGCCATGAACCAGCTATATTTCCTTCTTCTAGAAGGCTATGGGAAAGGAATGGGGAAGTGGTGGCTTTTGTGCAAGTGGGGCTCCCGGGCTCATCTTTCCAGTGTAAGGAGTTCAACAGAATCACAGCCCAGCTCTGCTGGTGGTGTGGCTTTAAGCTGCTTCTCATCATTGTACCTGAACAGTGGCTACCCTGCTAGTACTCCTGCCCCCAGGGTGATGATGTACCAGAAGCAAACACCCAAACTGAGCTCTTGATGCCTACTAATGGCCGAAATGCTAGCTGTTAAGTGAAATTCCCATCATCCACTCCTGTTAGTGGGTTTCAGTAATATCTCGGTTTTACTTGGGGAGAGAACAATTACTTCTTAGATTCTGTTGCTTTAGGTAAGAAAGGACCAAGAAAGTTCTTTGGGGGTGGCCTTACACCTGTTTCTCACTGTGGCTCCTTTTTATCTACAGATGGATGATGTAATTGATGACATCATCAGCCTGGAATCAAGTTATAATGAAGAAATTTTGGGCTTGATGGATCCAGCCTTGCAAATGGCAAATACGGTACTGATGGCCTTTTTATTTTGTTTTCCAAGAAAATCTTGAGGTCATTCTCTGTTCATTCCCTTCTCCCCAGCCCCCACCCTCGAGCTCAGTTTATTCACAAGGATTCGTTGAGAAATTTATTAGTAATCAAATGGGACAGAAGTAAGTAATTTTGACATCAAAAAAGAAGACGCTTGCTCGAGTTTATCAGGAGCACTGTAATTAAGCTCTGTGTGCAGGAGTGCCGGAGTGCAACCTCACCTTGATTTTAGTTTGTTTTGTATTTTTCTACTTCAGTGCTGGGAATTGAACCTAGGGCCTTACACCACATGCAATGACAATGACAATGATGTGCCACTGATCCTATCCCCAGGCGCTCCTCTCTCTCTCTCTCTCTCTCTCTCTCTCTCTCTTTTTCTCTCTCTCTCTTTCTCTCTCTCTCTTTCTCTCTGTCTGTCTCTCCTCTCTTTCTCTCTCTCTCTCTCTCTCTCTCTCTCTCTCTCTCTCTCTCTGTGTATTTGCACAGGTATTCATGTACACAGGTGTATATGCAAAACTGTGCCTATGTTTGTGGAAAGCAGGTGTCCACCTTAGATGGATGTCATTGCTCAGATGCTGTCTGCCTTACAAATTTACCTCAGATAATGTACTTTATCACCTGGGGGACAGAGGTACTAGCAGGGTAGCCACTGTCCAGAGATGTTCTTTCGATCTGTCTGATGCTTCTCCCTTAGTGGCAGGATCACTAATTTTTACCAACGGGGCTGGACTTTGATTGTGGGGTGGGGGTGGGGATTGGACTCATTCAGGCTTTATGCCTACCGTAGCAAGCACTAAAACAAACTGAGATACCTCCCAACGTCACTTTTGATAAAAATAATACAACTTTTGATAAACGTTTTTAATTTTGTTAAAAAATATTCACATTCGATAAAATAATCCAGCTCTTTAGGCAAGTGACTCACTGTGAATTGTGCTGCTCACAGCTGTGACTGACCTAGAAACATGAATTTGATTTGTAGGTGGGGTCCTATACTCACAGGTGGTAGGGAGATGTTGGGATCCCCATCCCCCAGCAGAACAGCATACCCCAGTGAGAGCTCAGCAGCCAGAGATCCCCATCCCCCAGCAGAACAGCATACCCTAGTGAGAGCTCAGCAGCCAGTCCCCTGGAGTTTCTACCCGCTTACAATGCTCGTATGGGTCACCTTTCCCTCTATAACTTGAAGTTTTGTCCGTATTGTTTATTCTAGTTTAGGCCTTATATTTGTATTTAAATTCCTGTCTTACTGCAGACTTTTGAAAGTCCCATTGGAAGTTGCTTTCAGGCACTGCCTGAGTTGGGATGGCACCATTGCTGTCTGAGATAATGCTGGGTTAGGCAGTCTGCGGGAGACTGTGTAAGCAGACCCTGGTCTGTTCAGTTTTTCATGAGATAAGCACCGTAAGTTATCATATTCTTCAATAACTGCTGTCCAAGAGACTAACCCGTATTAAGGAAAGGCCATAAGGGGGTAGTCACTGTGGGGAGTACTTTTCTTCAAGGAGAAAAGTGCCATGTCAAAGAGTATATGAATATATGTAACAGAGACTGTATGCTCAAAAATGGTAACTTTTGAACAGAGTAAACACTGTTTCAAAAAAAACCAAAAAACAAAAAAACAAAAAAAAACCCCCAAAAAACTAACTTCTGGTAGTAAATGCCCTCATCCAGGAACAAGACAGCCCCTATTTACTTACCAACACAAAAATTCAGTTAACTCAGGTTTTTGTTTTTTTTTTTAATAAATATGTACCAATTTCCTTTTGATTGTGTCCAAGCAGTTTTTGAATTTCTGTGGTGTCCCCCCAAATCTCAAGACTTCCCCTTAAAGAGCTAGCATCTCTTTCCAACCCAGCTAACCTCAGTTTATAGTTACTTTTGTGTGGTGTGCATGGCTGTGTATCTGTGTGTCCATGTGTGTCCTGCTATACCTGCAGGTGCCGTGTGAACACATGGAGACCAGAGGCTGCTGTGAAGGTGTCTCCCTCAGTTTCTCATGGCTTCATTTGCTGAGGCAAGGGTTCTCACTAAGCCAAGAGCTCTCTGCTTCGGTTGGATTTGCTAGCCAGCTTGTCTTGGAGACCTTCTCTCTCAGCCTCCGGAACAGTTGCTGGGATTTCAGGCCAAGATTGACACTCAAACGTGGCTTTTTATGTGGGTTCTGATCAAGGTGTCTGTGCCAAATTCTCCCTGTGTACCTTGGCTCCCATGGAACCCTCAGCTTTCATTGTTCTTATACTTTGTCAGTAGCCAGAATCCTGGGATAAACATGAATAAGACACTGCAGGAAACTTCCACTAGGGAATTTAAAAATAGACCCAAAGACACAGGCATATTTGAGGTGTGAGTTAGCAATGGCATGGTCATCTCAAAGAGATTTTGCTGAGGAAGTACGTGGTCCTTTTTGCCAGGTTGATAAATGCATACCTGGGCACACTCAAAAGTACTGCAAAATTATGTATTTCATATTATCATTGATTTTAAAATAATTTTTGCAATGATGGGGAACTTTGAACTCACTAAACCCAAGCCAATACTCTGTCTACTAACTTCCTCTTCTATATTGTTCAAATTCATACAAAATATCAGATACCCTGCTTCTTGGACATCTCAAATAAAGGATATACACCAGCTCTTGGAGGAAGCAGTAAGACATAGTGCTTAGAACTTGGAATTAGAACCATTCCTAGGTTCAAATCCAAAATGTGCTCTTATTCTGTGTGCTTGCATGCTGTCTTAATGTCCTGTGTTTCCACATCTAAAAAGAAACAGAGCTACTAATTATTTCTAACTCATTTATCTTCTTACCGAACAAAGAGAAAATAGCATTTAGCTTTGAAAATAGAAGCTGCATTCAACCTTACTGTCTAAATTATTCCTTGTAATTTGTTCATTGCAAGATCAAATACTTTTAGTAGTGTGGGCTTACTCAGCTTATATTCACTAAGGCTCAACAGTGTGCCAAACTCTCTGCTAGAAAAACTTTGCTTAATAACCGTGGTGCCCGTCACAGTGATTTGCACGTTAGCACCATCGGTCCCAGTTTGCTTCCAGCTGAAGTGTGCTTGCCAATCCATCTGAAGACAATTGACATGACTTCGTCTGCTTCTATGGAATAGAATGTGCACAGTGCCTTCTCCATCTCTACTGGTGCAGAAGTCTAGTTCCTACATTAGCTGATCAGCCCTAAAACTTTCCCCAAGGTTGACAGCATCTATCTACATCTATCCAGGGGACGGAGTCCTAGCTCAGTGGTAGAGTATTTGTCTAGGATGTATGAAGCCCTAGGTCCAATTCTGGGTTGACCAGAATTACATCCTGGGCAAGATAAAGGAGCTCTAAAGGGAAGCCTTTTGTTCTTGAGCTCACAACCTGAAAGGAATAACCATAATACCCCGTTAGTGGAGCTAGCTGGACAGTTGAGTAGCAGCGTGGTCATTTCAAGGGGATTCCCACAAAGCAATCTTCCACAGGAAAGGAACTCATTCCCGGCCAGGAGGTAGTTTCCTGGAGCTGCCCTCAGAAGTCACTGGCCATACTGCTGTCTTCGCTTCTCTTCCATGCCACAGGCTAGATCAGGCAAAGTATCACCTCCAGGGCTTCTTGTCCTGACATAATTCTGCTGATAGAAAGGCAGCATTATGTAGAGGTTAGAAGCGGACTCTAAATGTAGGTATTTTTTATTTTTATTTTGTTCTTTGCCATGCTGAGTGTAGAACCCCAGACCTCATGCTTGCTATACAAGAGGTTCTACACTGAGCTATAACCCCAGCCCTTAGGCACACACTGTTAAGTGAGGCATTCGGCCACTCTGCCTCAATTTCCTTGTCTGTAAAGTGTTGTATCAATTGCAGTTAACTTAATGGGACTTGAAACTTTCATCCACAAGAAGTAGCCTGGTCCAAAAGGCTCCTGTCAAAGTAGGGACCACCACTGGGTCTTGATTATCTTGGAATTCAGTTGTCTAAGTTGAACAGCTGACCAACTGCTGCCTATCCCATTTTAATCCCCCTACCCCCACCGTAAAGTTGAACTTGACTGTTAAATTTAGTTTAGGCAGTTTTCCCCTGCTAATTTGAGTCTTTGAAATGCTTTGTTTCAAACTAACTACTTCTTAAAAAGTGGAAAGAACGTAGGAAGGAAGCTGTCCTAAGGGAACGGAGGTCTAGAGGTAACTGTTCCTAGGGCACAAGGGCCCTCTTGTACTCGCCCAAACAAAGAATAAAAGTCCGGGTTTACTTGTGTTAACTGCGCAATTGATATTCAGATGGAGAAGGGCCCATCCGCGGAGGAAAAACAATAACATTTTACTGTGATCACTTACTTGAGAAAATACTCATTTTTTGGTGGTGAGAGGTACCAGTGTGCTCAGTTCAGACTATGGCTGAGGCAAAGGCAGCTGCACCCTTACCTCGTCTTTACCTGAGCTGATCAGACTGTGGCTCTCTGGGTCCATACCACCCCTTGTGTGTGGAAGTGAAATCTTGTCCAGAGGCATAAATGCTCTGCATAGAAAGTCCAGCAAAGATGCAGATCAGCCAAGTAAACGTGTGTCTCTTCCTCTCTCAGCCCAGGGGTGTTATTCTGACCTTGTTATAACTTAACTGTGTGTATGAGGGGATTTTTCTAACCCAGAAAGAGAACTACAGAAGTTTGTTCTTTTCCTTCTTCCTCCCCTTCCTTTCCCTCTCCTCCGTTACCCAATTTCTTCTCTCCTCCTTTCTCTTCCCTTTCTCCCTCTCCCCTCTTTCTTCCCTTCTCTTTCTTCAACATGCATTCTCCCATGACCTAGAGACTTGATTTCCTTTGTCTTATTTGGTTTTGATTTGGGATTTTGAGATAGGATCTCATGTAGTCCCCTGCTGGCCTTGAACTCCTGACCCTCCTGCCTTAGCTTCTTAAAGTCTGGATGACAGGTATGTGCCACCATGCCTGTTTTTGAGCTAGTTGTACCTATGTGTGTCTCTCATTTGTCTCTAACACATGAACATTGTAACAGAAGTGCACATTCGTATCCAGTTTGCATATGAGGACATAAGGCACACACAGTTTCTATTTCTAAAGCCACTGGATTAATCTTGTAGCTCATGGTTTCTAAGTTTTAGAGTACATTCCTTGGTTTATTAATACTCAGACGTAAGTCCCCAAAAACTAAAGATTTGGACTTGGGAAATGTGCTTAGACTTCAGTTCCTAGAAGCTTTTATAAGTTTCATCTTTCTGGCCCTTTACAGTGCTCCGTGCAAACAGACTAATGCCTCTTATGTCCCCTTAAGTTGAACAAGAAAAAACCAAACACACAGAGAGCAAGGTTGGCCCTGAGGTGACCTGTTTCTCAAACCTCTCAGAGCGATGACTGCTAATAATCTGGCACTTAGCTAATAATCAGAAACTTAGCTGGAAGGCATTGAAATGTGGCCCAAGGACATTTTAAATTAGCACAGTGCATATTCATTGGCATGTGTGCAGGGTGTGTGTGTGTGTATTATGTTTATGCAGTTCTATAAGTGCACATTTCCCTAAGACCTGCCCACCTGCCTGCCCTGCCTGCCACCTCAATCTTACTAACACACCTATCAGAGTACCTTCCACAATGTACAAGGCCCTCCAGCCCTAAAGCTTTAGCTTGTGCATACACGGAGGCCAGAGACCAACATCAGAAGTCTCCCACCTATCATTTTTGAGACTGAGTCTCTCACAGAACCTGGACCTTGCCAATTAGGCTAGACTGCCTGGCTGCTGGGAAGCTTCAGGGACTCTCTCTGTTCAACAACCACTTCAGTGCTGAGGTATAAAAGATGTGTGACCAGACTTTATGTGAGTGTTGGGAATCCAAACTCAGGTCTTTCTGCTTGAACAGCAAGCAGTTTATCCGCTGAGCTGTTTCCCATCTCCTGGATCTAAAACTTAAAAAACCCAAAGAGTTCTACAATCCTCTATCTATCTGTCTGTCTATCATTTATCTTCCTACCTATCTATGTAGTGTGTGTGTGTGTGTGTGTGTGTGTGTGTGT